>PGIR01000273.1:0-39488 GCA_002812735.1 Scedosporium dehoogii
AACCAAAAAAAAAAAAAAAAAAAAAAGTAACAAAATGAAAAACGGTGACAAACACTAACCATCCCCCAAAGGCAGAACAAACACATGCAAAAACTATTCGAGTTGCCGAGTGCATTCTTGTTCTTTTTTTTTTTTCCGAGGCATGAAATGAATAAGCAGTTGAGGCAAAAGAACAAACGGCAGGGGGAGTCGGTATCAGGGCAAAGCAAAAATGCGCGTGGGAACGGCTTCAGGCCAGACCCCGGCAGGAGATCTGCCACCTCGTGACTCCTCCAAGGCGCGGGGAACGGCCGGGACTTGTCGAGGATCAAGGAAATGGACCATGCCAGCGATCCAGGGGACCACCTATTTTGGATGCTTTTTTGACCATGGGTCTGGTTTTCTGCTGTGGAAATGTGCGGCCCATGGCCAAGTTCGGGAAAGAGGCCCGTCCGTCAAAGCCCTTTCCCCACGGGGGAGGACACGCCGTGGTTGGCCAGACCGTAGCATTGATTGCGCATTGGTGTTCGCCCCGGCTTGTTCCCTCGGTTTTTGTTAGGCTCTGGTAGGCTGAGGCGTAAAAACCAACGGCAAAAAGGCTCTACCACAACCACGGGATCAGTTTCCAAACATATGTGGCTCTCAACAAAAGCCGTTGTTTGCATTGACGTTTTTGAAGGCTGCGCTTTGCTCACGCGGGACGGCAGAGTTGTTCTTTTTTTCTGGTTCGCGCAAAACGTAATCCTTGTGACTGGTGATAAGTGGCGAGATGTTGTTATTTTCCCTTCTCTGCCTTTTTTCGGATTAGACGTGTTCTTGCAAGACAGAACAGGATCAACCCCAGAGATGGGACGGAAACGGCACTTGCATTGAGGTGATCAATCAGCCCGCTCTCCCATTCAAGCCGACTGTTACGCAGAGGCTGGCTTGATCTGCTGGGAAGAGCAAATCTGCATGTTATTTTTTCTTCTTCCTTATTTTCCCCCTTCCCCGCCCCGAGGAACGTGGAACCATGACATGAATGCCATTGAGTCGTCATCTGTCCTCATGATACATATGATGCATATGATGAGGGTGTAGGAATATTCTCTGGAATTTTCAGTCTGATCATTGCCCTCTTCGGCTCACTGAGGGGAGGGGTGCGACAGACTCTTAGACTTTCCTCGGAGGTTGGGAACGTGGCTTTTTGTGTTTTGTGTGTATCAGCTAACTCAGGAACGTCCAAAATGAGATCACCACCGCGATCTGGAACAAGGAAGAGAATACGCGGCGTAATGGTCATGTTCTGATTGTGCATTCCCCCTCCCTGTGTGACCAAGATTGTTGCATTTGGGGGCTCAATGTGATGTCAAATGGGAACTCAAGGCTGCTGAAACGGGCATTTCCCATCCACCATCCACCATCCACCACACATCACATACCTACCTGCGAAGAAGTAAACACCTAGCAGATTGATGCTGTCCATCCATATCTCTCAATTGGCCAGCCATCAGATCTTTGCTTTTTCTGTCTTTCGCTCCTAGGATGAACATGCACCGCAGAAACAGGCCCCCATGGTTCACCTGTCATCACCATCATCATCACATTTCGTCATAATGCCTTCGCCTGTGCTTACAAGTAAACCATCCATCCATCCATTTCGACTCGCCAGGGCGGATTGGTGGCTGGTGTTGCATATCCCGACAACAAGCGACGTCGTTGCTTTTCGGACCATCAAATGCGTGTCTTTGTCCCTCTCTTTCATGTTATCTGTCCTGCCCTATGTTGGTCTCGGTGTCTCTCGAGTCGTCCGATGAAACATCTGAGTCTGAATAGACATCTTAGCCAAACTATGACGTTAATACACGAGCAATTCACTCCATCTCCAGCAAGCACATTGTCTCAGCGGTAGTCTATCCATCTAATCTACACATCCATCCATCCGCCTATCTAGTTTATCTAAAATACGATAGAGCTGGGTTTAATTGTTGATCGTTACGTCACACTGCTGCATCTTGCTTGTTCCCCGGTCGAACCCTTGAGACACCTCGTGGTGTAAGGGAGTGAGATGGGCGATATATCTCAGCACATACTCTAAATCCCGCCAATTCTCCCACCACTTGATCCTTCCCATCAAATCCGATACCTCTGAGCCTCTTCTCATTCCGTACAAGACACACGGGACCCAGGAAAGCTCCGGGCATTGGAAGTCTCGTTATCCTAACATTGCGTGAGCAGTGACGTGTGTGAAGGCCAAAGGACAAATCCCGAGTCTTGTGCGACCGGCCAGTTCCAGCCCGCTTTTTTTTCGCCCCAGATGATCTGTAAGTCGACGTGCAGGTCCGCAGGTCATGCCATGTTCCCAATCCGACGAGAAAAAGCAAAAAGGAAAGAGAGAGGAAAACGTAAGAAAAAAGAAAGAAAGAAAGAAAAAGAACCAAAAAAGAAGATGCGAGCGAATGCGAGAAACAACAAGCTTTGCCATATTCGGACGCAACCATTCCCAAAATCCCCTCGAGGACATCCTTCTTTCAGGGAAGTGTACGGAGTAGTACTTCGTACTTGTAAACTAGACTCTACCAATCCCCAGATCAAATTCCCACCAATCCGCTTCGACTTGAATCTCGTAAGAAATGTCGTGCAAACGAGAGAACATCAAATTGATTCAGTGAATTCCAAAAGGAACGCTGCAATGTTCTCTCGCCGGTTGCCTTTGCTTTCCCCAGAGTCCCCTGATTCCGGATCCACGCCCGACATTGATCTCTTACTTCGTACACCCTTGGCTCACCCCTCTCATTAACAAGCCGCCCAGAAAAAAGAAGCTCCCATCGAAAAGAAAAAAAGAACCGAAGCTAAGGAAAATCATCTGCCTCGCCTATTCTTTGGCCCCCAATGCCGTCCCCGGCAATGCGCCGAAAAATGCCATTTTCCTGCCCCGCCTAACCATAATATTAAACCCGCGGCAGTTAATACACGCCCTCGAGGATTGAATGTCGTCGCCTCCTTTCCCCGTCCAACCTCCACCCCCCTCAATATACCATCTACCGAAACCAGGGAGAAGGAAGATCTTAATCCACCTCCCCCTTCTCTCCTCTTCCCTACTCCGGGGTTTTGTCGCCCCCAAGTTTCCGCCACCCCCCCTCCCCCCTCTCCCCTCTCCCAATGATCCTTTCGCTGTTTTCGGTCCTGAGTTCCGTCGCCTGCGAAAGAGAGGAACGGGCGTGACAGGAGCATGTAGCCAACTGAAAAAGAAAAGCTGAAATTGCCCATAATTGACTATTATACTGAGTACTGAACTTTCAGGGCAGGTCAATATGTAAAAATCCCCTGGACACTGGAAACCACTCCCACTTCTGCTGGGGTCGGGAGCCTTGTGATTACAATTGTAGTTGACTCATCCGTCCAGTGTCCAATGTTCCTCTCAGTCAGTAATTCTCTCAGTTGAGGTTCCGTATGCCTATCAAAGTTGCCTTCATTGCAAGGCAGATTAAGACTTAACCAACACTTCACTTCACTTCACTTCTGCAGAAGGCACATCATGTATTTTTTATCATTGTTTTATTCATGTTTTTGATAGCTCTTTAGGTCATTTTCCATTGTTTTTTGGGCTCAGGGCTTCTTTTTTGATCTTTAGGCGGGTTTTGTTTTAACTTCGTTTTCTTTTTCTTTTTCTTTTCCCCTCTTCCTCCTTCTTCGGTTCATCATCATCACCATCATCCCTGTATCTTCCTCGCTTTTCTCTTGCCTTTTGAATCATCCACTGACTTTTAAGCCCTTTTCTTGCCTCTTTTTCTTTTCCTCATTTGCTTTTTCCCCTTTCGTACGCATCCTCCATCTCGTCGAAAAAAAGCAACGAGGTCGCCCTCGATGGTATGACCCGTCTTCCTCTTTTGTAAAAAGACAAAAATAATAAGACACAACTGTCAATGTCGCCCTAGACAATGACTTTGACCCTTTCGTATAGACCTGAGCTTTGGTAAAAAGAAAAACATGACATGCGGAAAGAAAACCATGAAGACCCCAGACCGTGGTATCATATGAGAGATGTAAAAAGAATAAACGCCACCTAGGTGCGAATAAAACAGAAAACCAAACGACCGGTAAAATAATAATGGGGAAAAACAGTCGCTGAAATGCAGCCTCGCCATAAAAGTAGATGCAACGCTAAGCTGTAGAGTATGCATGATCGAGGAATATCGAGGATCGTGGCTCGTCATCCCGTGAGAAATGTACACGGCCATAGCTGTTCAAGGCATGGCCAAGAGAAGGCGAGAAAAAATAGGTGTAATTTACCAGCCCTTCGAATGGTATCCGTTGAAGGCCTCCTTCGTGAAGTACTGGTTCCAGCTGCTGGAGTTGGCATCCTCCGCCTTGTCCATGTAGGCCTTCTCGGGGTACTGCTTGAGGTTCGCCACGTCGTGAGACGTGTGCCTCCGCTTGAGCACGGCATTAGCGGTCGACGACTTCTGTTGTCGTTCCCAGAGAAGGTGCCGGCGGAGGGACTCGGTCAACTCGGTGGCGAGCATGTGTCGTCGGGTGGTTCGGGGGGAAAGGGCGGCGGGGAAGTGGTTCTGAGCGGGAGGAGCCATGATGGGTTGCGCACCCGTCCTGGGGATTTCCCGGATGGGCTTGAGCTGATTGACGCGGCCACCCCTCTTCATCATCAAGGGGGACTCGTCAGAGTCATTGGGGGAGCCCATGGCACATTGGCCACTCTGGGGTCCGCGAGAGCGGTGGAGCGCCGAGGTCGACTGGGAGGCGGAGTTGCCAAGCCGTCTTTGCCGCTCGGTGGCCTCGAGGCCGAGGGTAATGAGAGAGCGGCGGGAGACAAGTTGGGCAGTGGAGTCGACTCGCTTGAAATATGTCTTGTCATCGATGCTCGATTTGCCACTCACTTCGTCCGAATCTTCCCAATCAGAGTCGTCCTCGTCGTCATCGATGGCGCTCTCGTCGACATCGTCGCACTCGGTATCGTCATCCTCGATAGCGCTCGATTCATGAGTCCTAGGGAAGTGTTGGACAGTGGCCTGCTTCCTCAGGCCCGAGAGGGCGCCAGAGCGGGATTTTTGAAGAGCCGTGGTCAGTGAGCCCTCCTCCTCAGAGGAACCCGAAGTTCCGATCTGGAAGGATACGGGCTGTCTGGGCTTGGGCAGAGCCTTCCTGATGGGAAGGCTTTGGTGTTCGCTGGAAGAGCTAGAAGCACCGCAGGTGAAGGTGGCACCGACGTGCTTCCTGTGAGGCACCGAAGTGGGTGCCATTACTGAGCCAGGTGAGCTCTGGGGAACGCTGCTGGGTTGCTCGAACGTCACGCTGGTCGCTGGGTGAAAGCCGCGAGTCACAGTGGTACTGTGGAAGGATGTGTCGGGTGAGGTCTGCGGAGAGGCTTCGGAGATGGCATCCTCCGAGGCTTGTGAAGCCACTTCCTCAGTAGTGGTAGATCCCGATCGCTCGAGGGCCGCCGTAGGTGACAGGCGAGCCGGTGCGCTCTGGCGGAGGCAAGGGTCCTGTTCCTTGATAATCTGGACGAAGAGCTTCTCAAACTCTTCCGACCTAGGAGTCCTATCTCGCCTGCTGCTGCAAGAGTCCTGTCGAGATATCCTAGGTCGGATGTCGACGGGGGAAGATTGTGCGGTGAAGTCACTAGCCTCGTCGTCGGGTGCCGAATCGACACTCTTGGATAGTTGAGGCATGTCGGGGACTGACGAGACAGAGGGGATGGGCTGGGGAGCACTCTGGGACACGCCAGTAAGGGCAGACTCGGGTCTGCTGTGGAGCATGGTTGCCCTGTTCCAATAGCGCCAGCACATGTACTCCAATCTCCTGCCGTTCTGAACAGAGTCGGCACATCTGGAGAAAACTGTGGTAATGGATTAGCATATAAATGACACATTGACCACCGGGTTAATATACTCACCAATCCACATGTCGTAGAGAGTTTGCGGGTTTCCGGCGTCAACCTTGTGTATTATTTCTGTATCCACAGTGAGGACGGGGGTATCTAATTGGAAAGGCATGTTGCCGATATGAGACTGCTCGAACAACCGAGCAGAAGGCGAACGCTTTTCAGGTGATGCGATGGCGGTTTGAGAATGCGAGTGCCCTTCGAAGGCAAGGGGAGAGTAGGTGATCGAGTTATGAACGATCACACAGCGTTTTCCGCAGAGGGAATATCGGCACCGGAGCGAAGTTTAAGAGTTCTCAAGATTGATCTCGGGAAATGGCTGACGATGTCTTGGTCGTGCGCTTGTGTCGTCCGGCGGGTGGTGAAGGGAGGGGAGAGAGAGGGCCGGCGCTGTAAGTGAATTAGGGCACAGGTCGATGTCGGTGAATTTGAATTGCTCTTCTGTTCGATGCTATCGTCCGACGAATGTGACTGGGAATGTCGAAAGATGCGTATTTTTGAAGTTTGGCCGGGTCGCGAGCGAGGTGGTGGTTTGGGTGTATGCGGGTTGAGAGGAGAAGAGTATGGAACGAAATGGGGGTGGAAGGTAGTTATCTATCTTGGGGATCTTGCTAGTAGAAGCTGAACCCACTATTTCTGGGGGTGTGTGGGCGGCGGAGTGGAAGTGAAAGACGCGGTGTGCTGGAGAGGGGAAAGTAACTAGTAACTCCGTATCCCACTACTCGTACAGGGGGTGGATGGGGTGTGGGGTGTACGGTCGACACGTCGGGGGTGCGAAATGATGGGGGTGTGTGTGGAAGGGGGTGTCGAAAAGGAAGGGGGTGGCTTTTTCGTAAGGTGGGGTGGAGAACGGGGTGGAACGCTAAAGAGTCACGCCCCCTCCAGGGATTAGACCAGAGTATTTCCGACGGTAATACTTTGTGTGGTCCTTGTGATAATACCTATGCTCGGATTGGGTGGCGGTATCTCCGTTCTCCAAGCACGTGGATACTGTAAATTTAAAGGGACTTCATCTCTCCTCTCGGAACAGTGGAGCTATGGGCCTCGGTAGTGCTGTCGAACTCCGTAAAGGCAAAAAGAGGAAATGGAAACGAATTGATCGGCTGGGGCATATTTGCACTTTGGTAGGGGCCACCAAATCAATTCAACTGCCCTACAAGACTAACGGGACTTTGACACGAGCTTTTTCACCTCTTTTTTCCCCCCAGACTCGCAGCGGAACTTTTCGGGTTGACGGGGGCGAGAATCATACTTCACTGTGAAGTCGTAACGGTATGAGGAAGAGGGGAAGAGGATACCGAGTACGAAGTATTGCTGTATTGCTCGCAAAAGAAAAGCGAGTCAAACTCTGGTTCGGGGAAGCAAGCGATGAGGTCCTGAGCGCGGCTGAGGGAGGATAGCCAATGCACCGTTATTCTGACTGAGGAGAGAGAAGCCGAAGAGGAGAAAAACCGACCTCGCTTGACGGGGGTTTCCAAATTCGGACTAGTTTACGATGGTTTGTCAACTCTTCTGGTAACCTCTTGCTGCCAACTTGAGCAAGGAGGTACTTCGTACCGAACCTGAACAAGGTGGTCCCGGAGCCGAAACCGTTAATTCTCCTGATTGTCGGAAAACGGTCCTACTACCCAAAGCAGCCACGTCACTTTGGTACTTGGTAAAGTTGAGCCCTTCCCAGTTGGGCATGAACGGATGTCTCATCGATACCACTTTGGGCCTGAGGAAAAGGCAATGCTCATCACGGGACGCGGGACGACACAGCAAATTGCGCCGGCGCTGTGGCACAAGCCTCTTGGAGCCCTAACCATCGGTTTAGGTGCGCAGGTGATGGAGAAAGAGGACCAAGTAGATTAATTTGGTTAATGAGCGAAGAACAACGCCGTCGTCAATAGTGTACTCAGTGTGGGAAACTGATCAGGAGAACCAGGCATCAAGCAAACAAAGTCTGGGGTAAGTTGGTTGTAGCCCGTAATTACTCAACAAGGGTATTAATCGAGGCTACTTTCCCACTCCTCATTGATTAACACGTCACGATGGGGGAAATCGATGGCCTTGCCGTGGTTGACGGTCCCGTCTTCCCGAAAACGTCAAAATATCTTCAATTTGGAAGGAATGAGTGAACCAAGAGATCCCTTGGTTCAATGACCCCGTTGACCCGGGGGTAGACGGTCGTTGAATCTAAACTATATTTCCCTGCTATAAGAGCCGAGTCCCACAACTTGAGAAGATCACGGGGTCCAACTGCGAAACGATCTGCCCATTATGCCCATTCTTGTGAGCGGGCGATGGAAGAGAACGTGACTCGACGGAATAGAGGGCGAAATGGATGAAGGGGAATGAAGAGCTATTGGATATTATTCCCTTTTTTCCAACCCTCCCAGCACCTGCAAAATGGCAAGTGATCGGATGGCATTGCGGTGATGATTGCTTCATTTCCTGTCATCTTGATGCAGATGAGCCCTCCCAGAAACGGCTCTGATCACCTATGAATTTGTTTAATGACGGTGATTTGTTGGCGAGTCTCAATTGCGATCGAATCAGATGGGCGAGTTTCTCATCCTGTCCATCCTCGATATTGAGACGTGCGTGGTCGACATCAGTGGTCAAGAGACGACCTCGTGATACGGTTGTGACATTTCTACCAGCCACTCCCTCCTTGCGTCTTGTCGCCGTGCCCTGCCCTGCCCTTGTAAGCATCATAGCAAGGAGCGCGAGCTGGGGGATAAGCTTGACGGTCAAGCCCTTTTCCCCATCAACTTAATAGGGGCCAACCTTGCTGCTGCCTACAGTTCCTGGTGATTATCGACCAGTGAAATAGGCAATATCGCGCTATCGTCTGTTTACATCAGTGCTGAGCATGCACATCAATGGGTCCCTTCTCATGCGACAACCAGTGATTCGCTGCTATGTCAGCACCTGACCTCTCGCTGATGCCATCGCCCTGAGACCCCAGACTGAAGCAGTCGGCCCCGGTAGTCAATCGCCCGAGCTCCGAACCCTCCGAACCACTCAACCTCAGTGGCTGGAGACCCCAGATAATATCGATTGGCTGCCAGGTCGTTATGGTGGCTTGACCCCCTCAATCTCACCCACGCAATGAAAAGGTAGGAGGCTTACTCGGATATCGTTCCCGCAAACAAAGCTTGGTTGTCCGCTCTGTTCTTTTCTTCCCCTGGTTTCTCACATCAAGGGATCATCTCTAGGACAAAGCTTGAAGAGAGCTTAGGGTAATACAGCGTACCCACTCCAGCTCACGCGCTCCAGTGTAAGACCACGATCGGGTCTGTATTACAGGTACGGCGGATCAGAAACTAGACGAGGCGCTTATCCCAAAGACAATCGCCAGCGACGACTAAGAAGGGTCAGATGATTGCGAGCGACTAAGTTAGACCCCCGATTGACTCGTGTAAAGGCAAGTCATTGTTCGGCGAGAGTCTCCAAAGGCTCCAATCGGTTTTGTTGTAACTGGTCCCCCACTGCTTTCTTCGCTTTCTGGGAGCAAGCAAGCGATGTGCAAAAAATAGACGTGGGGGTTGAATTGAGTTCGATTGGAAGGCTTGACTGATCATATTACCAAAATGTCATGTTTTGCCAACTCACGTTCTGACGTTTGCATGGCTTCGGATGGCTCTGGATGGCTTCTCCCTTCATGCACAGCTGCAGCTGACTCTCACTGCCTTGTCACCTGGCAATCACTTGCCGCTGCTGGTTGGCAGCCTGCTTCCATGTCCAAGTCCAATGCATCTTCATGACGGAACCAACATTCCGACAACTCCTTGCTGATTGCTAGATACTCCGTATTGATGTTTGCTGTACGTTTGCTAATACTCCGTATTCATGATGACAACTGAATTCGTGTAATTTCAAGTTAGAGTCGATCCCAGATTAACTATGCGCCACAGCAGTTCGGCAAACAAACTAAACGCTCCCTTTTCGTCATCAAGCAGCACCAATTTGTCCATGAGCGTCTCGGCAAATCATTGGCGAGCACCTGTCTCAGAAACGGGACCCTCGCTTACCGAATTGAAAGAAACCCAAGCATCTACTCCGTAATTAGTAGAAGATGAACGGAGCAATTGGTAACGCGAGGCGGGATTCCCAGCATTGCATCTGATGCCAACAGCTGATTTGATTGATGTTTCCTTTTTTCTGCCCCTCATCTTCTGGATGACCACTTCGCAAGTTTACTTGCAGTCAACCCCGGAGAGGCCCGTTGATATTTCTGCATGTTCTACTTGTACGGAGGTAGTCTTGATCAATTGGGACTACGCTAATACTTCGTAAACGACGTCGCGCTTCGTACGATTGTGTTGTTATGATACATTCCTCAGCTGGACAGGTCCGAAGTCAGTGCTTTTGCCTCTTTGTTTCTGACCTGTCGAAATTTCCTATTTCCCGGATCCACCCCATGCATGGACGGAGCAAAGAGACGCTGGGACTCACTCACTCTGGAGAGGCTAAGGCGCGCATCATCTTCTTACGAGCCTTGGTCTAAATCTGCCGACTCGACATATCATGAGCTTTCGTCCACCTCCGGTCCTCACGCGAACAGGAAAAATTGAAGTGCCGATCTCGACACCATCTCCAATCCTTAGAGGATTATTCGCAACACCAATATTACAAAGTGTGTCGCATTGAAGTTAATACGTGAAAATCTTCTCGAATTGAATGCAATCCCTCTCCTCCTTCCGCAATGCCGTCCGACATTGCCGATTCAGAAAGCTCTGACCCGAAAGACCTAGTCGGATTCCCAATCCTCGGCATGTGGAGACCTGTCGTAAGAGCACCCTTTTTTTCGCTTTCGCTTTGGCAGGGCCAGGTTCCCCTTCAAGACGAGACCGGGATCTCCCCTTCTCGGTTGACAGCCATCAAGAGGGCTCTTTTTTTGCAAGGGGTGTGGCAGTTTGGATTCGTTTCCAAATTTCCAGCTGCTGGGTCCGGGTCCTGGGCCCCCTGTTCCCCGCCTAATAATGCAGGCTTGGCTGCTCCCGGTTCTCTGGTGACGGATTCTTGGCTGGCCCTCTCCGTAATTTGTACATGCTTGGAGGCGTTTAACCGATTGCCAGGCAGCGTTATCGATAATTTCAAGGCCCGCGCTTTGCCTCTTCTCACCCCGTAACCCCTTCCTCCTGCTTCTGGATCTTTGCAGGACTAGAACTGTAAGGTACGGTCGGTCGTGCTACGAACAGGATTCCGGAGCTGGGGTTGGGGCCAGGACCCAGAGGTCTGGGACAGACGGCCAGCCGAAGGCCTGAATGAACAAGACAGTCCCTGTTCGATTCCTGGGGTCAAGTTGCCTGTGGAAGGGTGATGCTTGGTTCTGTATGTTCTCATATTTAATGCACAGAGTATTCTTTCAGCCGCATAATGTATGTGATTTATGGAGGAGTTTGGTCATATTTTCTCCCTCTCTCTAGGTCATATGGGACAGCAATGTGATAGTCTCTAGCAGAAGCAACGGCTGGCAAAAAGGGCCCATAGGAGACACGGCAAACTGGCTCTCCCATCAACAAAGATGCATGTCTCATCTCGTTACAGACTCCCCATATCGTTGACAGTTCTCGCGTTGTGTGGAGAGAAGCGGCAGGAACCGCTTCTCCTCCCCCAGACTCCACAAAGGGAACCGCCGCCTCTCTTACCAAGGACTCGTCCTTGCTCTCCGGCTCGTAAAAAGGATCCGGAGAGGAAATTGCTCAATCACGAAGTTAGCTCGGATACCGGGCCCAAGTACGAGGTGTCGGAGAGGCTAATCCGAACGCGAGAAAATTCGAGATGCCGAAAGAGAGACGGGGATGGAGCGGGAGATCTCGGGCGGAGGGAGCCTCAGGGAGAGGGGAAGCTAATTGCTAGCGTTCGTTCCAGTGCATGACCCAGTGCGTTGGGCAGGTCCGGCAAGTAAGGGATTGTGCTTCCGGGTTGCAAGGGCCCCATGCCGATACTCCCATGTCAGGGCCTTTTTTCCCTTCCTTTTCCATTTTCCTCTTTTGATCACATCAGAAACGCCATCACGGTAATGTACGCTAAGGGTTTACGAGCGGGTGTCGCTTATTCGCTTTTTCTGTCTGTATTTTTAAGGGGTTCGAAAAGAGGGTGGTGCAGCAGGCCTCTTTCGTCAGGCGCCGTGTCGCGATGATCCTCGCCGAGTCGGTGGGCCCACTTGGATTTTCCAGGTGCTCAAAATGATCAATCACATTCCCGACACTGAGGTTATTGGAAATCGCGTCGACGGGGAGATGCAATACGACACCTCCTCATTTGGACCAAGAAAGACGATGCTCATCAATTGATCCTTTGCCCTACCCCTCTACCGTCAGGCGAAAACCCCCCACCAGAGACGTCCCCGGTTCTCGCGTGACTTCCAGCGCTCAGAGCGTGTTCAGTCTTCGCACGCCATCCGCCATCTCGGAGTCTTGGGGGCAAAATGATGCCGTCTTCGGGGGGGAACCGCCACGGGGGCAGATATGGACAATGTCGTAGTGTCGTTTATATTGTTACAATGAACTTCACTAGTTGCGGCCATCGGTATTTTAGTCCATCCCGTCATTGTGGTTGATCTCCTTCCCCCATTCCTTGCCCCCCACCACCCCCCGGGATATCGATCCACCTAAAGGTTAGAAAAGTGCTAGATGACCGGTCAACGGAGCCCTTGCAAGCGGCTTCTTCCTACCTGAGACTCGCGAGCTGTGTTTCTTCGCCGTTACGTCGGGGAATGGGTGGGCGTGTGCTACCACCATATCCCACGGTGAGAGAAAACTGACGAAGAATGGAGGAAGAATCGGACACCCTTGCTCGGCGACCGTTCAACGTCGTTTCCTCTCAATGTACGAAGTTAATAGTGGCTTTTACTCCACGAGTCTTGGTACAAAGCAGCCGTTTAGAATATATCGCATCAGAGTACGGAAGTACAGCTGCGGGTCTATCCTGGGGGATCAATGTGAGACCCGTCAGGCTGGTTCCGGCTGGCAACCCACCCATCCGTCCCTCCCCCGAACCAGGTTCTCTGTCCTCTTTCTTCAATTCAGTGCTGCTCAAATCTCAACCCCATCTACTAACCGGTAACACAACAGCTTTTTGCTGACTCAGTCCGGCGTGTCTCTTGAAATCCGATCGTACGAAATCGAGATAGAAAAAGCACCGAAGACATCTCAGAGACCGGACAGACTGCAAGGTGCCGACCCACCTGTGTCCTTCTCAACATGCCCCATGTTTCGCATCTTTCGTTTCTGTGTCCCCTTCTTCGTAATCTACACCGCAGCATCGACTGAGATATTCACAAACCCCCACACACTTCATACAAACTACCTCGTAGAGAGAGACGGAAAAAGAAATCGCTTGCTACTCAAACAAAGGGGCACGCGGGTTTCGCAACCCTACATCCAATTAAGATGACGGTTGCAGCCACACCTTTGCGCGTGCCATCTTCTCTGTCAGGGAGGACAAGGAGATTCTCTCTGTTCATTTTAAGATTATTGCCTGCCTCCTAGAATCGGAATCGAGAAACCCCCACGCGAAATAACCCGAAACGCACATGACCGCTCACCCTGGTTTCTGGGAGCGAGGATCCGACAGGGGCTGTAAGCCGCAAACAATGCGTCCTTCCAGCTCGGTGTGGGGAGGGACACAATTAATCACTCGATCAAAATTCGCGTGGTCATAAAAAAGGGGTTCAAAAAAGATGCGCAGATATGAGGAAAAATTAGAGGTGTCATTTTATTGATAATGTGGACATGTCTTGTCGATCAGAAAACAGAAGTGATGAGCAAGATTTATATAAACTAACCTAACTCGGTATAATTTACTCATTTGCCCACCTAACTGTGGACTTCGTATGTCGTAAAGCAATTTGTTAGCTTCCTGCTGCCGCGTTCCTCCAACCAGGTCAGGTTTAGTTCGTCGACGCCAAACGGAGTTCTCCGTTCACCCGTCCGCACCCAACAGTGCGTGGCTTGTTGCCCCCAGGTGTTTCTCCAGAGTTTGGAGAAACGGCTCGTCACGTGTAGCTTTCATTCGCTCCAGCTGGGGTAACCTATTTTTGTCAATTCAGGTTGGGGGATGGGGGATTTGCCGTCTTCCAGACGTTCCATGATGCCCTCGGTGAGGGAACAAGGAAAGCGAGACGAGGCCTGCTCTCTTCGAAACCAAAATCGTGAAGCCCACCCACAGAGAGCACAGGTCACGTTCTCCTTCGCCCAAGGCAGAGAACACGTGCCATTGCGTATCTGCCGACCCTTGGACCGTCTGGACCTTTTTCTTCAAATGACCCCTGTCGACACCTGCCAATAGTAGTGGAGAGACCGCAATTGTGAGTGACAAAACTGGATGGCAGAACAGTGTCTTCATCCTAGATCTAGTAGCTGTGTGTACGAAGTACGTACGGGCAATAGAGGATTAGTGGGGCCGGGTCAAATGGATAGCTTTCCCCGGTGGACTAGGGTCGGACTAGGGGGCTTACGAGGGTTGGCACACCGTGCTCAATCCAGCAAGGCCTTTGGTGTTTGGTGGGGGAGGGATTAGTTTCTCACACAAATCTTTCTGGGGTGGGTTAACAGGTGTGTGGCTCTGGATTCTTCGTGGGCTCGATGGGTGGCTGTTAGATGGGGGTACGTTGTACGTAAAACGGACAGTTATCACATTGGGATTTTCCTTTTGTAGCAAACACCGTTGGCTCTGCGGCTTCAGCTGCTGGCACATTTCATAATCTCGCGACATCAGGGACAAGGGAACGCAATAGACGTTGGGCGGTTGGGAGTAAATCGTCATGGGTTCTTTGAAGTTGGACTATCACATCTCCTGCTTCGTCCACCGACCGTCATACACCACCCGTCTGAGTAAACTCGACCACGCCGTAAACATAGACACACAATCCCATCACCAACCGTCACAAGAAACGTAATCCTCCGTATGATCGCCGTTTGTCAATAAGCGACTCCATGTCCCAGCCCACTCCTCAGAGCAATGGGGAACGGAGATCACATATCCTGGCTCGGCGAAGTAATACAAAAAGAAAAGAACCCACGCCTGCGCGAACGCCTCGCCAAAGGCACGGGGAAGCCCGAGCTTCGAGACAATTATGACTGTGATTGCTTTTTCACCTGCTTCTTTTTTGGACACTCGACGAAATATACACCCCTCTTTCCAATACAATTCTATGAGTAGTTTAGACCTCCTGCAGCCTAGGTGTACGGGTTCGGCTGGCTTAAGCCGCTGACGCCGCTCACATTGTTTTTTTGTGGCTTTCTTTAGTTACTTTTTCTCTTCCTTTTTTGGACACTTGCACACCCGTGACAAGGTCGGCGGGGAGCAATTGCTTCTGTAAAACAGCATGCTCTAAGCGACTTTATTAGTTCTCTGGGCTTTCTGCGAATCCGAGCACAAATTCGATGGGCGACTGCCAGTCCTGTCTCAGATCTAGAGAAGACCGATCCCGATCGTCGCTGATGCTGTTTTTGGAGTGGTGTTGATGGCCTGCCTTCTGCAAGTCTCGGGGTTTGATTTGATAAGCGCTTGTTAAGGTTAAGGTTACGCGGAGTGTGGATGACGGGATCCGTTTTCTCAGCAAGGCATTGAAGCATCATTTCGACCAAGGAGCAAGCCTCAACATGATGGGTTGTTTTATTTTTACACTTCCCGGATTTAGACGCCTTTTAGTTGAATTAAACCGTCTTCGCAAAGAAAATGAAAAGGAGAGTTGAGAAACAGGTTTTGATCTGATCACAAGCCACCCTGTCGTGCATACAGAAGAAGCAAAGACAACATTGAAGACTACCGCCATCCCCAACGCCACCTCATTTATCAGGTTGTTAGAGCTCTTGTGTGATGATGGTACCGTTTTCTACTATTTCTTATGAATAGCATTCCCGATATCTCCAGGCCAGAGTGGTGGCCTTCAATTTCAAGAGATCACCTTGACACTCGTGTGAAGCAGGTTCATGTTGCTTTTTCAAGGGCCTCCTCCCAACTGTAGTGTAGCGGGACTCGACGTAATGATAGGGCGCATGATATATCGAGCTGAGGGCAGCCCCGAAAAGGCGGCCGGGTTTACAGCTAGCCAAGTGGGAGTCAATCTAACATTGAGATATTTCATCTGACGATTGCTTGACCAATGCAAGAGTCTCTCACAGCCGCGTGCCAGCATATCCCAAGCCTGTCGGCAGGCATCGCAGGTGCTAATCAGACAGTTTACTTCGTATACAGTCAAAAGAAAACTAAAACAGCTTGCTTCATGTTGAACTCATTAGTGAGGAACCATATTGAATCATTGAATTGATAGAGGGGCCGTCTCCGCCGCTGCTGAATTGGAGAACAGTCATCTGACGGCTCCCTGCGCCCACGAAACTGATCTTTGGGTTGGTAGTGCTTTTTATTTACTTTTGTTGCGTTTCTCCCCTATGAGTCGCAGTGATCGCCGCATCCACGAGTTGACAGTCGCCCCTCAATTACTGACATTCCCAAGACATCAATGGAGATACGGAGATATCAGAGACAAGTGACCCGAGTGCCAGTCATTGTCTACGAAGTACACGCCCCCTCAGTCATTTCCAGGAACTTGAAGCCATTGCGGGTTACTCTCCCCCCTTATCGGAACCTCCTCTCGGGCAAGATGTGTCACAACTATTTGACTATTGTGCTACCGGGTCGTTATAGCGTTTGTTGGATAGTTCACACATGTCCTACCTACAAGTCTCAGGCGGGTGAGGTTTTCCCACCTCAAACGGGGGCTCACAACTTCATGATATGTCGTGGTCGATGGGTAGCGTGGGTTAGGTGCTTAGAAGAAGCAAACACGCCGGCATCTGAACCCCTGTCGATGCAGCAGCGGGTTTGCCACACCTTTTTTCCCCAAAGTGAAGTTGTTGGTCAACTTTCTTGATCCTATAAAGAGTTTAATCCTCGATCGCACAGACTTGGGAATTTTGGCCTCGTTTTTCTTGAGCGGCGATTTTTTTTTTCCCCTTGCAACGTTATTTTCGGCCCTTATCCAAACTTTCGTAACGATGCATCTCTTTAGGAAATACAGAGGCGCAATATCTTACGGAGGGAGCCTTTCGAGAAACTATGAGTGCCAACGAAGCGAAGGGATGACCCTAGGAGAAATTCATCACGGGATCACAGAAAACTCGTTATCATCGACTCAACAATAAGGCAATTCATCCCGCCCCGTCGAGCCACGGCGCCGTTGCGGCTGCTCCTCTCCTAGTACAAACGTGCACCGCCTCATTTGTTGTCCTTTTTATATTCCTCATCCCGCAGGGAGAAACCTTAATACCAGCCAAAGCAAAAGGGTGGTTGCGTTTCAGCCTGCCAACTCATCAGTCACTTGACGTCCTGGTTGGGCCACACCCTCCGCCACCGCCGGGCTGGGGAATAAACCTATTCTGGGACCCTATCCTATGAGACGGCGGCAATTGGACATCTCAATTCGGACATTGAACCCAGCGCTTACCGTCAGTGTTTGCCTGCTGCTATGACGACGCCCCCTGTGCGTGTGCATGTGCGAGTGTGTGTGTGTATGCGTCCATGTGCGGTTCTGGTTTGACGATCCAAGGGAGGAGGGGGGGCGGTACAAATGGGAAGAGCGGCAAAAATGAAGGGAGGCGGTTGCCCCGCGTTTTCTTTTGGTCTGCTTTCGGGCCTTGGATCCGAGAATGGACATGCCCACATGATCTCGACGAAAGGGGAACAAGAATTCCAGCAGAATAAAACGTTTCGCTTTTTAAGGCTGTGTTGCCTGACCTGAGGATCCCTCGCAGCCCTGGAGAGGGGGAGAGGGGGTATTAGCCGTAAAAGGCCCGTCTTCAAAGTGGCGACCGCACCAAAGGAGGGAGTGGGACTGGACTTGAGGGAGAGAGATCTGGTTCGTCCTATTCTGGCGATTTGGATCGGAGGAAGTCGCCTTAAACAAGGCAAGGCCGCGTGATCTCGATCGTTTAAGGGTTTGCATTTGCCTCTTTTCCTTACCCCTCCGTATTCAACCCCAGCGTTCCTGAATTGAGCCGCAGGGAAAGAGAACAATAAGGCCGAGTTTTACGATCTCGTCGGAACAAGGTGGCGATTTTCCCCTCTTCTTCACGTTTCCCTTTCTCGCTGCCGTGATAACTCCGCGTTGGAGGAATTCCCACATGACGTTCGGGGAAGAGAACTACGGAGTAAACCAAACTACGCAGCTACCAACGAACAGGCAGAGGATTGACCACGAGACGAGACCGAAGGATTTGTTGCTGCGACCCTTTCTCACACTAATTCTCATTTGCCGCCTCTAAGTTGAGCCCCAGTCCAAGAGGCTCCAATTGCTCTCTATCAACAAAGCATCTGATGGTATTCAAGGCTGATGGCCCAGCCACTAGTTGATCCTTCGTCTTTTTTACCTCGTCCTGTGAGCAGAAAAAAAAAAAAGCTTTTGCCTTAGCATCGGAAGCCGGGAGGCCCATCAAGAGGGAGACTAAATTCGAGCCAAGACCCCCGGATTCTTCAATATCCAATCCAGGAATCACCGTTTCGAATCTTCCTGCATTGAGGAGGGAAACGTACGCAAGTAAACTACACGGAGTTGAAGGATGGATCAAATGACACTTTTTCCTGCTTCCTTAATTCCAGGCACATACGAGTCCAGGGGTTACTGGCGTGAGCCTCGGCCTTCCGAGTTCAGGTTGGTTACGCTGCATACATACAGCTGCAGCATGAAGAGTCACGATCAAGGGTCACGGAGCAGGGACAGCTCGTCAGCTCTCTCAAACTACGGATACCAGCATTGATTCGAAGTGGAATTCATTCCCGAGGCGTGGGCGTAAACCCCAGAAGCATTGTTACAAACTAGAGCGAAATGGGGAACCAGCCTCCTCTCCTCCGCATTAATCTCGAACCCGGTTCTTCGGTTTGAAATGGCCAGCTACTCCGACGTAGTGTAGACTTTTTTTTTCTCATCATGGGTCTTTTCGGGAGAACTCGCACGCCAAGGCCCAGGCCCAGCCTTGAGAGAGCCCCACCCAATCTCGATGATTTCGACGCTCCAATGCCGAGTAATAGCGTCGTGTATGATGACTCTGTCCTGATGATAAACTACTTCGTAGTTGAGATGACAGGGCCTACGTATTCCAGGAACTCGGCGCCAGCATGTCCGAGGTTATGCCTCCCTGGTATGGAGGACGCGGCAAGGGGATGGTCTCGTGAGAATAGAATAAACTAGTCCCTAATTATTATCGTTTATCTTACATGAGGCGAAACTGCAAATGTGGGTTAGACTCAGATGGGCCTTGTCTTCTGAACGACTGCCATTGTCACATTCCCCAAGCCGAAGCCGACGGCATTCGGATGCAAAGCCGGGCTTTGGAGAAGGAGAAAAAATTGGATTACACTATGATGAAGGGGCGTATGCGTAAAATGGAGTTGAGTAACATCGTGAACTTCGTTCGGCGGGCGTTCGAACGATGAAAAGCTGGGGTTTTTCTTCTTGGTTCTCCCTTCTTGCGAATTTATCCAGCACGTGGTTTAAATTGAGCCGGACGGCTTTTGGTCCATCTCCAAGCTATTGATCACTTTAATTTTGGGTTTTGCATGAGGAAATAATACCGTGGAGCCGCCATATTGCAGAAGTTCGTATGGGGTACATAAGTTGCATGCCTCGAGGTGCTTCATATGACTGAATACGGCATTGAGATTGATGGAAAACGGGATATCAATTGATGAATTAAGGAGCCGAACTTCAGTCATGGGGGTTGTTTCTCCATTCCTCCATACTTACACTCCCTATCCCTATGGAAGAACCGCCGTTGATGTATGGAATGCATGATCAAATGAATAAAAAAAATTGTCTTCATTCGGCTCTTCTTTCGACGCAAGGCCTAACCTTGACTTGGCTTGCGTCATTGTGTTTTTCCTTCACTCGAAGACAGGCAGAAGAATCATGAAAGAACATTCCTCGTGCGTTTTCCCTCTGTTCACGTTTTCCTCTCTCCAAACCTTTGTAGATCATGTCCTTCCTCGGCAATGGTGCGGAAGAAAAAATCAATTGATGTCATCTGAGGACCGCTCAACTCCGTCTGCCGCCTCAACCCGACCTGGGGCCGGCGGGTGCCAGGATCACAGAGATCTTGAGATGGGGGAGGGATCGGCGGGACGGCGGTCAGGAAATTCCCTCGTGTCCCTGTGTGTTTTAATATACGAAGCATCATATCGGGTGACTCGAAAAGAAAGAGAGAGAAAAAAATTTCTGGTGTAAGAGTGCTGCATACACCGACCACAAGGCTTGGCCTGCTGCACCAACATCCCTCGGCTGGCGGGTAGCCGCGAGACCGCTTTTCATTTTTCAGCCCGTCTGAGAGGCAAGGATGCATTCCTGCTGTGCGATTCGCATCAATCACAAGCACAGCCAAATAGGCGGTGTACGAAAAAAAGATTTTTTTTTCTTTCTCATTCAATTTCCGGAAAATTATTTCTACAGAGTACAGTTCATCTTGCAGGATGTGGATATCGGAGCGCGTGTCCAGCTCGGAAAATACTAATTTTTTTTCCCCTTCCTCCCCAGCCCGAGGATGTGCGAAGTCAGCTTCAAAATGAAAGGCCTGTTGCGGTTGCAGATTCCGGGACATCGTGAGTTGTCGAGTGCATTACACAAAAAGTGGACAGCGGTCCCTTGCAGGGCGGGATCTCACGATAGTCCAAGGAAAAAAAAAAAAATTACCGGGGTGAGGGGGAGGCACGATGTCCCGCAGCGAAGCGCGTCCAAGCAAGTGCAAGTGTGCGACATCGTCACTTTCAGACGAAAAAAAATTAAGGTGGAGGTGCTGTTCCCAAATCGGTTCACGATCCTCTTGGGTGCCGGATCGTGAGTTTTCCCCCCTTTGGGTGGGGGGGGGGGACGATACAAATTGGGAGGGGGTGCGTGGTTCGCCAGCTGGGAATGCTGTGCTGAGGTGCCAGCTGTACTCCATACATTCCTGCACAGGTGACAGGCTGAAAGACAGGTCAAAAGGTGATATCGTGGGTTGGGGTCCGGGGGAGGAGGGGGATGGCTCGGGAGCGGGAGGATCGTGGGAAGGCAAGAACAATGCTACCGAACGCTCCCCGGTTTACTATCTTCAACGTTGCGTTGCTTTAGACGAACGCTTTACACCACCGCTTGACATGGGGTCGCGAGAACGGGTCGTCACCTGGCGCTGGTCTATCTTCACAACACCATCACACCGCCGAGGTTCTTATCGAAGAGATTTGATGGCAACTTGATACGGACTTTCGAAGAGTCATATTTTCTCTTCTTTCCTTTTCCCTCTTCCTCACCTTCCTTTCATTTCAGGATGCACCTCATCACATTCTACCCCCTGTCAGAACAACAACCACCGCCCATCCATTTCTTAACGGTGAGAGGACCGAGGGGCCCTTTTTTTGCGACGTATCAATTGAAATCCGTCAAAACTTCAGCGCTTTGCCGCGCAACTTACGGTCATGTGCACCCGCCCTGCATTGTTGGCGTCCCCCTCATAATCAAAACAAGGTATGCGATGGGCGCTGGCAACAAGAAACGTGGGAATGTTGACCAGTGCTTTTCTTCACATCTCCCCCACCCGCTTGCGCGTTTGCGGACTCCGAAGTGTCGAAATCACCGTGCTATGAGAAAACTGACTGAAAATGGGACGTTGCTGTGGGTGGAATTGCTGAAGCTTCTCGGGTTTTGGAGGGCTGCCTAACCGTATCTCATCACCGCGTGCCAGTGGGTATGATCCAAAACAACCCCACGAGGCGCAAGAAAACCGTTTTCATCGATTTTTGCCCTCTTCGGTGGGTGTCGCCATCGTCGTCGTATGCTCTTACAGAATCGGGAAGGTGGCAGAACGAAAAGAACAATTCAGCAATGTCTCAGAAATACGTTTGCTTCCCAGAAAACGCGCAGTTGGGACTGAGCTACCATCTCCCCTCCCCCCAAAACAAAACGTTTGATATTGACCGGAATGGGGTCGTTCACACTCGTTTTGGTGCCCAGCGCTAGAAGTCTAGCATTCCCAAAATGTGTCATGAGGACACGGAAAACAGACCGCGTTCAGGAACAGTTCGCCCTTTTTGGTCGATGGAGGGGGGAGACTGCTACACTTTATTCCCTCACACCCACATCCCATATCAGAAAACGGACGACCCTCCTTCGGTTCGGACTGAGTACTTTTTCCATCCCCGACAACGGCCTTCTTGCCCAAGGCACAGAGACAACAAACAGCCCAGCGTTTGCGGGAGGTGTACGAAGTAAAGCGTAGCGCGTAGAAGACAAGTAAAAACGTACGGCACCCCACGAGGTGTCCCAGGGACAAACGTTCTTCCCGCTCCCCACCCTCTATCTAGCAAAGTAACTTACAAGCTGCATTTTGTCAACCCTTCACTTCCCTTGCAATAGTGTCCGAATGATCATTTGTTCTGTGACGTGGCGGTAATGGCGTGCTGTGAGAGGCAGTGAGTGGCACGGGTTATTTTGCCTGGCTCTTGACCTCCTCCCCCAAGCCCCATCACACCCGCGCCGTGGACGCCCCCTCCCCTCTTTTGCACCTTTTTATCTCACCTTTCCTCTTCTGGGCGAAGGAACAAAATGAATTGGGTCCAGGGCAGGGCTGTGGTCGGTTTCGAAATCGGAGGTGTGTGAGGATCTTCCATTGATTCTATTGATTACATGGGGTCCCGTTCACTTTTGCGGGGTGGTGGTGGTCTCGAGTGAGGCCAGACCTTGGACTTCTTCGTACTATCTCGTAAAAAGAGAAGGGAGGGGGAGGCAAAAACGATGACCCCCACTCACCGAGCAGAGTGAAGGGTCCTCTTTGAATTGAGATGTTGGATTACTAGGAATGAACGGGAGGGTGTCTGCCGTGGCGTGGTGGGAAAACATGCTCACACGGGCTTGCTGATGCGATGCGATCAAAACTGAATTTGTTGATGGCTGTTGTTGACAGGTCTGCCTGGGCGTGCATCGTTAAAAAGATCGGCGGTGAAGATTGCCGGGCGAGTGCGGAGCGAGGAAGGGAGAGGCATGTTGGGGGCGGGTTCCGTCTTATGGCGCGGGATGCCTGTACGGAGTACACTACTCTTCTTCGCAGCGGCTCGCTTTGCCCTTTAATTCGGGACAACATGATGCGAGGAAGATGTCGTGGGAGGCATTGAGGCGATTTGCATCTAAGGCGGAATCATGTAATCCCGCGCATTGCATCGTTTGGAAACCTTCAGGCCGATCTCTCCCCTCCTCAGCTGCCTGAGATTTGTATAAACTACTTTTGTTGGGCCTAAGGCTCGGTCTCGATATCTAGACATCGGGCTATCATACGGGAAGCCGTCTCTCGAGATGAGTGTCATCTGATCTGGAAAATGGTGAGGGAGGGTATGTCGTGGCACATCGAGCACCAACGCATCTACTGAGCGGGAACCTTTCCCCTACAATACGCAACTTGTGATGGAGGAAATTACGCCTGAGCAAAGGAAAAAAAAAAAAAGAAAAACGCAGAAATCGTATTCAATGGACGACGAAACCGAAATGACGGTCAGCATTCAGCAATGACCATGGCTTGATTCGCGAACGCGGTCGGCACCATTTCGCTATGTGTTCGCTGTGCGGATGACCTCGGCCAGCGTTTTGGCCTGGCCGTCCAGACCAGACCCAAATCCAAGATGCCCTTTGTCGGCATTCTTCTCCGCCCGAAGCCCAAGGCCCAAGGTTTTGCTGCTCATGCCCATGCGACCGAACCGTCGCAAGGCCCTATTCCGAGGTTGTGGGCGCTTTCGGCCCCACGGGCACAGGGGGTACCAGTGCCCTCTTCATGCCCTGGACCGCCTCCTCAATGCCAGCTGGACGGGCTGGCTGCATGAAATTTGAGCTTACGAAGTCTTAAACAAGACACCCCCGGCTTGTAGGCATCATCAATCTATCTATCCTCCCCGGCACATGACGGAAACCGTCGGACTGAAGACCCCAAGGCTGATGGTCTGTGGTCTGAGACTGCACCGCCGACTGCCAAGGGACAGGGTATAAATCAAGAAGAAAAGAAAAAATATCCCCAATATTGATAGTCTGATACAGAAGGTTGGGATGACTGGCCCACACCGGTGAACAAGAAGGACATGGGGTCCGGAAGCAAAAGAAGGAGAAAACCGGAGCAGAAGGGAGGAGATGGAGAGAGTTATTTTTTCCGTAGTTACGGTATTGTTAGTGATGCGACTCTCTGCGACGCTTTTGGAGAGTTCGGATTCGCTTTTGGGGAAAGGATAATACAGAGGGAGGAGACAGACTTAGGGCGTTAAGATGGTGACGTTGCATTCCTATTTTTTTCTTTTACCCCAGTCTTGACTCCGACAAGCCGGATCCCTGGGAGAGGATGATGGTACTTTTTGTTTGATTCCTTCGTAATAGAGAATCGATGTGATTTTGGGATCCCATGATTCTTTGACTTCCGAGAACAGCAAATACACTGGCAAGGTTGGTTTCCGACGAGCCTGGATGATATTCCGTTTCCTACTTCGTAAGTTTACCTTCCCTTCCGAGACCACGTAGCATCCATCGTCGTGGCCTGGGATTTTACCGCCCCCTCAGTATCTTGGGGTAATCTCGACAAAGGGCCCTTTTGCATTTTGTTTTGCTATCACTTTTCACATTGGTGCGCATGGCATTCTTATCGGGGATGAATGTGGGTAGTAGCAGAGAGAAGAAAGGAAAAAGCTACCATAGAAAGGAAGCTAAGTGAAAAGGCCCTCGTCGGCTCCACAGGTCATTTTAGCAGAAGCGCAACTAAAAGAGAGGAGTACGAAGTATTATTAGGAAGGAAGCAGAAGTTGACGGTTTCGTCGGGCAGCAAGACCGAGCCAAGCATACTTTGATACTGTTGTAGTGGAGCATTGGAAGGCGCTCCAAAGCCCCGGTTACGATGTTATGGCAGGGTCTCCTCAAGTCCCCTTAAGAATAATGATGAATCGATTGATACCCACCGCTTGGCTGGGCCCTGCAGTGGTATTCGGCGGCACCGGTGCCCTGGGACGGGAGGCCTGTTGGAAATCACTTTTTCGTTAATGGCCGGTCCCCTTCTCCATTTTCCTTTCTCGCGCCCCTACCAAACATGCATAGACAGCATTGAGCCGCTGGGATTTTTGGGGAGTCTGTTATCCACTTATGGGTCCCTTGGAGATGATGCCGATTCTGCCCCTTCCCGGGATTGTTGGCTTCGAGAGCAGGGGACGTTTACTAGGATCAATTTCAACCGAATGCCCGGGACCGTTGTTCCTAGCCTCTATCCACCCTCCTTTCTTCTTTGCCTCGCGCGGACAGTTATCCTTTTTGGACTAGACAGGCCCCTCGGAGAAAGAAATCAGAATTGTGCTACTGGCGATGAGACTCAAGGAGGAGAGGTGGGTTTCCCCTTCCTTGCTTCCTAGGAGGGCGTGCGATGTGATGAGGCCGAAAGCTACTGTGGTATTGGAAGGTGTATCTGTTTGGCCCCTTGCTTTTCTTGTTTCTTCTGTCCTTGTTTGTGGAGGATTCCCTGAGCCGGACCGAGAGTTCGGGACTCCGGGAGGGTTGGGAAAAAGGGAGAGTGTGGGAGAACTTTGGCAATGGAACGGCAAAAAAGGTGCGAGGCATTCTTCCGGCGCGACCACAACCCGGGGAGGGGGAAACCGGGGGAAAACATTGTATGCACGCAGCGAATAGCCGTCAAGTTATTGGACATTTGGGTGGTTGTTCACCATGGATGTTTTGTTTGCTTGCTCTGTGAAACCGTACCTGCTGAACGCTCCTTGCCGCTGGGCTTGAGTGCTGGCCCTGCCCTCCGCCTTTTTCTCTCGCATATCTGCGTACGCGTGAGTCCAAGAACGGTTTGAAATGCAGGGTCCTTTGTGTCGGTGTAGGGTGATGTGTGATTTACAAGCAGGCTGACAGCGGAGAGGCGTTTTTGATGGCTGTCGGGATGTCTGTTTGCTTCAAACTCGGCCCGGTCGACTTTGATCTCGCCGTTTGCCGTGAATGCGAGGAAAGGCACGAAGTCGGTAATTATCTATTGCCTTCTACTCTAGTGTGCCGAATGGTAAACCGAGCGCCGCCTCTACGAGATAGGACAGCTTCCGAGGTGGCTGCCAGATAGTCTGATTCGGGACTGTATGTTGCTTCAAGATCAACTTGAGAGAGCAGGACGTTCCAAGTGCATGGTATCATCACCATCATGTCTCCTGCATACCTTTGCCTTTCACTCTGTCGCCGGACATATTAGATGACCAACGTGTATTCAATCGGAACAAACCCTACTCATGATGGAGCTCGTCGTGTCAAGGGGAGAACTGCATCGCTGAAGCTTGACGGGGGTTTATACGTTTTCTGCCCCCATCCGAGAGACGCAGGGCCTTCCGGATTGCGGCAGAGGTTTTCAAATCTCACGCTTCTTCGATTATTGGGGGTATTTCTCTCAGGTTCGGCCCCTTTTTTGTGATGAACTACGTGCTACGACGTGCTTTCTGTTCCCGCTCTCCGTTGTCAGATGACACGGCCTACGCTTCCCGTTCCCGCGCGACCACTACATGAGAAGGGGGCCGCTGACTCCAGTCTTAGGGCCGATACGAAGAAGCGTCTCTTGCACAGCATGAACTACTATGAATAGATTCTTGTGCGAGGAGAGACCGAGTCTTTGCGTGGGGGGAAGGGTTGGGGGGCGCCGAAGATCTCTGTACGCTTCTCTGCCCACGGGCTATGAAGTATTTCGTATGCTCCTTGGTGATATCCAGCGAGAACTCTTCGAGAACGGATATCATCTCGTATTGGCAGGCTTAAGCAAGCCCCCGATACCATTCCTTCATTGCCAAGTGACGATTGGAAGGGTCCTCCTGCCTAACCTCTGAACATCGTTGAAGAGGGTTCCCCCATCTAGACACACGAGGGGATTTATATCGCTCCGGGACAGACGGAAAGGAGAGAGCACAAGGGTATCATGTGGTCCTCAGGCGTGGGTTGGACTCGGCTACTTGTCCGCCATGCAATCAAACAAAATTAGAGGCTGTTCTCGGGACCACGAGACGCTATCTAGTGGTCTCATCCCACGGGGGGATATCGAGATATGTGCAAAGATAGCCGGCATTTAGTGCTGCGTACGCGGTTACGCAATTGATACATGGCCGTCTGGAAGCTTGAATTTGCACTTGCTCCCGCAAATACGTCTTCCTTGGGGATTCTTGGACACGGAAGTCTGGAGTTCACATCTCTAAGTCGCGGGTGTCTCTCTGGCGGCCGTTCGCACCCATACTCCCCTTCAGATGACTGCTCCCGAAGGCTTAACAGGGACTTTTTTCATTTAACAAACCCCGCCTCCCTATGAGACAACCTAAGTGGATGCGAAGATGAGAGAAGCCCCATCAATAACACCTAATTTCCAAGTCAGACGTCTCGTGTGTGTATGGAAATGGTGTGGAAATAACATGCACGATTATTCACATTCCTCTCACTCACATCAACATGATACCCAGTCAGAAGAAGCGAAGAGGACAAAAGATATCCCTCGCTTCCAGCTCAGCATATACTCAGCTTTAGCAGCAACGGCACTGGAGGGGATACAACGGCTGGAGAAAAAAAGTCCGGCGCTGATTCGGGTGTGACATGTGATGTTCAGGAAGCACTACGTACGGTATTCTTCCGTCCTATTCCTCTCACGAGAGATAGGATCGCGATGGTACGCGCGTAAGTGGTCCTGTGGACAGAAGTTCATGGCACCCTTGTGCCTTCCTTCCTGGTGGATCTCAGTCGACTGACGGAGGGTTGCAGTCAGCTCCCGTCTTACAGATCTCGGGAAAAGAACACTCTTCCTCCGCTGAGTTGGAGGGTGAGAGGGAGACGGCTTCAGCGAGAGAGGAGCTGCCTAAATCGAACTTTCTATCAATTCTCTGTGTGAGTGAAACAGACCAGAACTCAGACTGAAAAAAGTCGTCCAATATGTCAAATTCCTTCTTCTTCTTCTTCTCCAAGAATGGTCCAACAGTAGGAGCTGAGATCTCCCAGGGCCGCCCGGTATAGGAAACTACCCACTTGAGACGTTGGCAAATCATTCCCCGGCGGCGTCAGCCTGGGTTTCCACGATTGGCTCCTCCCGAGGTCAGCCACCGGGCGCATCCGTCTTACATCCTCAGCAGCACAGGGGCAGAGCGGGGGGGCTTACACCGGTCGGGGGGTAGGTATAGAAAGAAGATCAATGAAGAAGATCAGCGTGGGTCAGTTGGAGTGCGTCCGGGGGCCGGAAATCTTAGGAATGGCCTTTTTTTCTCTCCATCTTTCTCTTATGTGCGACGCGAGATTCAGTCAGCAAAGTCAGCTTGAATATGAGCGCAAGTTCACCTATGTCATTTCGGAGTGCGCAGTGGACTTTTTGTTTCGGCCCTTACTTGAATCAATCGAGTCTTTACCTAGCCCTACAGCAAAATCGAATAAGCTGCATATTGGAGGTCATGTTGGCAACTGCCGATCTCTATGTACGGTCAGACGGTAGAGGTCATCAAGATATGCTCCTGGGGGCGCTGGGGGGCGCTCATCCGCCCAGAATTGTACGGCCTCAGTGATCACGTTAGACTGCGAACGCTGAAGATAATACGTGTCACTGCCCTCACTGAGCCCGTCGCTGCCGAAGAATCCGGCATCCTATCGCGAGATTGCCGGCTACCGGGGGGCGGATGATGCTGCGTGTTACCACCCCTTAAAGGACAGCTCTAAACTTAGTTTTACGAAAAGGAAGGTGCGAAAGAAAAAGAGAAAGCCCTGGTAGGCCATTCTACGACGGGAGACTTGAGTGTCACTGGGCACTTTGTGTGTGGCGCTGCCGGCAAACTGATGCATGAGAGGTGCAGCGCAGCTCGTGGTGTGTGTGAGCTGAGCAGAGCTGAGCGGGTTGGGCGCAGCCAGGTCAGCCCGGCGCTTAAAAAATCCTGGGGTGGTATGGGGGATCCGAACCATACGAAAGGGGGGGGGGAGGAGGGGGAGGGGTGTATTATATTGAGAGCCCGTTGTGAGTGTGTGTTCATTTATGAAAAGGGCCGGAAGCTGAAGCGGCTGGTTTTATTTTCTTTCTTTCATTTGCTACATCCCGATGCTTCTTGTGGGGCAGACGAGTACCCCTTGGATGTTCACGCTTCCACTTGGAGTTTTCTAACATTGAGCAGTCAAAGTCCTGGTGGTTTCTTCATTTACTTCGAGATGGTCGTCAGCGAAGTTGCGACCGTTGCAGAGTTGCAAAGGGAGGGCAACGGGATGTGGAGGATGTGGACGATGTGGGGTGCGACCGAGGCTGTTTGAGACGGTTATATGATACTGAAAAGAGGAAAAGAGGGGCAGCCTGGACTGAGTTCGCTAAGTTTTCCGGATTGAACGACCATCAGATACGAGGATCGCGAGTCGCGATCTGTAGGTTGGAAGTCTGACTGTGAGGATGACCGCACGCTTCGCCGTCGCTGGATAGAATATTGGGGGGTTTGGATCGTTTGAAGACATCAGTGATACCTGCGATCTTGAATTTGATACTGATGCTTCGCGATGAACAGTCTACTGCAATGTCTGGGCTACCTACCAACGACTTACACGGCAGTCTTCATTGAGGTTACCACAAACCGCTCTCACAATGGATCAATTACGATTATTACCCTTACAAGTCCTATCCTAGCCCCTATAGTCCACCTTCCATATATCGTCAGTGAGGGTGAGTCGATGGATGCAGACACGACAGCCTCATGACCAGCGCTGCGTAAAATATCGAAAGACATCGAGCCGTCGTTACATATCTTCCGCCCCCAGGACTACGTTCCGTCATTTACATCTACATTCCCGTTCGCAGAATGCAATTGGCATCTGCGGCCTTGACCAGCTCATGTTAATGCTGAATATTACTTCGTCGGTCCCAGGGCATCGGGCTTACTCTCAACTATGATCACGGCACGCCTCTTCCTACCCCTTCCCCAGGGTTTCAACGTCGCAGAGGCACAAATCGCTCTTCACGGACCAGATTACCCCAGAAGCCGAGATTAAACACACGCCCTCCCCTTCCACTCTTGACGACACCTCACCACCCTCACGACAGGGCTCTTCTTCCCAAATTTCTCCAGGCACGCCCCTCCCGGCGGAATTTTAGGCTAAATGGGACTGGGAGTGAAGGAGAAGAGAACTGGCATTTCTGTTCTCAAAGTTCTATCTGGCGGCGGTAAAAGGGGTCATAAGACAAGATCTATTTTTCGCGATGGTTTGATCGGGGAGGGCGAGGTTGGCCGGGATCGAGTTTGGTGAGAGGAACTTATTCCATGCTGGCCTACAGACGTGGATGCAAACTGTTCTTGGCCTGTGGCATGGACAAAGAAACCCTTCTTTGACGAAGTTTGCTATTATTCTGGGCAGTCCAGGGAGGCGGCGGATGACGGCGCTCTTTTGTCCTTTCACAAAAAGACCTCGATTCGGAGTGATACGGTCAACCCGATCCATATTCTAGAAAATCGTACAGTCGGCCATTGAGAAGAAACAACCCGTTTCCCCATCTTGTGTCCAGGGGATAACTCCACGCCTCAGGTCGAAACAACAACGGCGGAGAAGCCGGTGATACTACCTACCGTTTGATCCCTGAAGATATATCCACCTTCCACACTTTCGACTGCCTGAGCGGGTTAGTCTTCACGGCCAAAAAGTTTCCTCTCTCGGTTCTGCTGCTGCTGCATTCACGATTTGTCCCGGTGTACGTCTTGTATTCTCTGTCTCTTCTTTCGTTTTATATCAGGACCCTAGCATCCAAGGCGTTCTATAGTTGCGTACCCGTTGCCTAGTGCCCGTATTACGGCCCGGGGGGGCGGGGCGGGGGCTAGTCGAGTCGAGTCGGCAGTGCTCCCTAATACAACGGATGCCATGCCGATCGGTTCCACCAGAGCCGAACCAGCCTTGCAGCCGTTGGGGTCTCGGGCCACTGGAGATCCTTTTAGGCCCATCCATCTTCGGCTGGAAGGCTTAAGGATCGCCTCCACGTGAGCGAACATCAGGATGCTTCGATAATGGGGGGAGTGGCTGGCCTCTAGAGGAAGGGGGCGCGGGTGATGATCTGGTCAAAGAAGAGGAAAAAGTTATAGGTCACCCCTCCATCTTGCACTGGAGAATGAAAGAACATTTCTGTCAATGGTCCTTTTCGATTGGTAAATGTAAAAAAAAAAAAAAAACATATCCACACACCATGTGTATAGGTCAACATCCAAACCTTCCATCTGAAACACCCCACATCCACCTACTATTATACCGGTGCCAAGCCTTCGATCCTGGGGTAGGTAAGGGAAAAGAGGGCCGGCTATTTCTAACTCGTATTGTTTGGACGAGCGCAAGGCTCGGGGCTGAGGCCTTTCGCCATGATGAGAATTGCACGTCTTTCTCGCAGCCAAAAAGGCGGGAGGGAAGGGACGAAAGCCACCTGAGCTTGCGCAGAACAAATCCCACACCAACTCTTCTCCTGCCGTTGAAACATCACGAGAACCCCTTCAGCCCCCGAAATCCTTGAAACGTTTCGCTGACCACATTATCCTCCTCCCTTTTCCACCGGTGCTCTTTAACCTATACACTCACTCCTCTGTTTCCCTCGCTACCAGCTTCCATTACTGGGAACGATATCCCCCCCTCCCCCCCCCTTTTTTTTTGTTTACAAAGGAAAAGAAAAGAAGCCCCCTTCTTCCCCATAACTAAAACGGAGAACAAACTATCCCGCCCGACCGCAGTGCCTCGTGACCTTGACTAACACTCACCGAGTCCGGAACGTCGGGACGCTACGGGGAATTTTGCCTGATACAAGAACCGCCGAGCCAGCATCGGTTGACACACCTTCTTTTTTCGCGTCTGGGGAACGGGCGGGAACTATAGAAGGGTGCGGGGAGAGAGAAAAGGTGGATCTAGTATAAACTAGACTTTTAAAGAGATCTACCCCGGATCATCGTGGGTGATCCCCTAGTTCCTTTCGGTAGAAGCTCTGGATAATATCGTGGAAGCGAATGGGGCCGATCAAGAAGGTTAAGAAAAAAAAGGGCCCCAAAAAATTGGATGAAATACGTACTGGTCCTAGGGAGGACGTGAATATAGTAGGCGAGAAAGGCTGGCCAAGATTCAATGCACGGAAAACCCCCAGTCTTCGACGGTGATAGAAGGGCGCTCTATGTTCCTACGAAGCCCTCCTCTTCTGAATCGTTGCTCATGTTATAACGCTCAAAATGGTGTTTTCTATCTTTGAACCCTCTGAGACATTCGGCCCGCGAACCGAGCTTGGAGGTTCGGTTCTTCCAGCCAAGCGAATCTCCCCGTGTGCACCAAAGCCTCCACCAAAGCAACTACGTGAACTACCGCTCTCTACTACTATCCAGAGCGCCGGATGATGTTAGAAACCAAATGACTGAATGGCTTTCAGAAAAATGGAGGCCACCTGAGTTTCCTTTCTTCCTCCTTTGCCACCCCACTCGCGCTTGCATGAGGAGGTGCTCCCTCGGATCGTAGGCTAAACGTTGAAACAAAAGGCATGCTCAACGGTCGTGCAGACGTAACACCATCTCCCGAAGGGCTGGAGCGCTCCGCCTCCCCGGGGCGCGAATTAGATGGAGTCCAACAAGTGCAAGTAGGGTCCGTAATCTATTTCCGCCGCACCCGTGACCCCCTGAAATTGTGAGGTGCCGAACAGCGCAGAAACCCGCCAGCGCAGCAACGGAAAAGGCACTTGACGGCCGCGGGAGAAATTTTTGTCCTCGTGGATGATTACGTGTTACGACTCGAGGGCGGCGGAAGATGTCGTGGTGGTGGGCGTGAACGCTGAGACATTGTCTCCAATGGCGATGGCGATGATTTAGACTACATCTTTTTGTCTCAGCTGGGGCACCCTTTTCTCTCCCGTTTAGGAAAATGGAAACTTTTAGAGCGTTTACCGTTGAGAGAGAAGGGTGGGGAGGGCTGAGTTGGCCTTCGGGCCTCGTGGTCCGATGGCGAGTCACGTTTCCACTGTCTGTATGTCGAAGCTGCGGCTGCACGGCAGAGACCTTCTTGATGCCCTTCTTTTCTTTCTGTCACCAGTTCATACCTGTACCGCCCCTACATAGGCCGCATATGAATCGGACGACCAGGGCACACGGGTGCACTTGCATGAGGAATTTGATAACGGAAGGAGGAAGAGATTAAAGTGATTGGGGGTCACGAGAAGCACAATGATGCGGTGCCGAAATCGAGAGCTCGGGAGATTGGCGGGAGTTTGCTTCTGGATATCTTGGTGATTTCCCGTGGGAGCTGAGGGGAAGGTTCGTGAGGTGAGGAGAATTAAGGTTTGGGAAGCGCGGGTTGGACGAGTTACATTGCCGGGTTCTAGGTCGCTAGCCCTTACAGCTTCCCAAAGAAGACGTCCTCGTGAACAAAAGCAAAAGACTGCGTCTTCCACAAGGCTCGGGATTCGTGCTGGGGCAGACGCGGAACGAGTTGTCACGACCGCGGTTCGCACTGCTATCATTCCTTCCTGGAGTGAGAAGCAGACCGCCGAGGTTGAGGCCTTCTCGTGGAAGCCGGCTATCTCTTATCTATTGGAGAAGCGGAGGTAAAGCGGAGGATCCTGTCCTCTTCATCTATGTTTGAGCCGTTTACGAGGCCGTCCATGAAAGCCAAGCTTCTCGGCCACTGGACACTCTTCCGGAAGCTCCGCGCCGATCGCTTGCCGCCGATGGCTTTTAGGGACACATCGCCCGAAGCAGCGAAGTGGTTTACAGTCGACCTAGAAGCCATGGGAATGAGGCAAACGGATTTCTTGCCACGGTGAGAAAATGCATCGGATTCCACTAACGTCGCCCGCACTTTCGTGTATGCCACTGACACCCACCGAGGCTAGGCCTTCATGACCGGACTCTTCGACAGAGGAGACGCCCGCTGGAAGAAAGTACAAGACCTCACCCAAACAACAAGAGGTCCCGGACATTATCGAATTACCAAATTTGTTCAGGAGGAGCGTTTACCACTATTTGCTGGAGCCGATGGTTAACGAAGTGTCTAGGCGTATCGAATGCTGTTTGCCAAAGACGAAAAGAAGGCTTGGATGGGAGCCTTTCCTAACCCACGGGACTCAATGTTTGGGTCTAGTGATCCAGCGAGCGTCATCGTTGCATTGACCGGAACTTCCACCAACGCGATTGAATCGCGAAAGAGTGAATCGCGGTCCGAATATTAGTCACGACATTTCCCGCGTCCCGGTCGTGGCCGAAGAGGGTTGCCGCGTTATACCTCCACGCCCCCGGTTCTCTTTCGGCCGGAATCCATTTGGGAGGCGGGGGTCCTGATCTCCGAAACCGCCCGATGCCGGCCGGCGTGTTTACTACTTCGTACACTGACGACGAAAAGCTGTCTATCGCTGGAGTGGATTTTTCTATTGTTACGGTAAGAGCAGGTGTGTGCATGTCACCCAAAACGCACGCTCCGCCGACTGATTCGCAGGATTACGGACAAGGGGGAAAGAAACGCAATCTGCGGCCATCCCGACCCGCGTTCCCGAACCTCCCGCCCGCTCACCGAGTGGTCTTATCTGGCGTTGCGTGACGGCCAACTCGGGTTGATCGACGTCGCATCGGCGGCGCATGGACGGCGGCGAAGTTATAAGAGATGGAGATATTACTGTCAGATTTGGGTTGGAGATGTGATGGGTTGGAAGAAATGATAGAAATGATAGAAATGATAGAATGCTCCGTAACCGGCCGAGGGAGTTGAAATCTAATTTCTCAGAGGAGTAGTAGGATTGTCTCTATCACCTGCGGCGCGGACGAAGTGGGGAACGTTAAGACAAGTTGATGGGGAGGAGACTCGATCCAAACCAGGCTCTTATTCGCAAAGCAGTGATCCGTTTGTGATTTATTGGTAACGGATCGTGTTTGGGCAGGCGCCGTAATTGCGCCTTGAGCCTCGCAAGGATGCGCCTGTTATCTCAGGATCCTCCTTGTACGAAGTCCGGCGCTTCTGGGGGGTGGGCTGGATGACTTGCCATCACCACCGTCACACACTGCAGTGACTCTATCACGTCCGGGTGGTGTCTGTGCAAGCAAGTGCGACAGGCCGATCTAACAGCATCAACGAAAGGGGGGAGTGGAGCTTGCAATTGTTATTTCAAGGCCAAGGGTATGACCTTCCACCCGTCAGTGTCAGTACTTCGTAGTGTATTTGAATTATTATCACAAGCCTGAACGAGAGATGAAGGCAGAGCTTGGACGGAGGGGTGAGCCATGACTGGTGTGATCAAATTGCGCCCCGCTTTCACTTTCACATGCCAGCACTCCGCGAACGGCCCTGCAGTTTTGAGAAGGGTGTGAAGTAGGGGAGTTATTGACGGAAATCGCACTTGCTAGTTTAGATGGGGTACTGTATACGCTCCGAAGCTTCACCCAGACTCGGAGGCTCTAACAGCGAACTACAAAGTAATGAGTTGTAAGATAGACTCCGCAATGCTTCAATAATTCCCTGAGAATCTTAAACTACAATATGGAGACCTTCACTTCGATGGCGATTCGCCCCTCCCTCGCCAGGACTAGTGTGTCTGTCCAAGCACACCTACTACGAAGGAAATAGAAGGACCAGGGCACTGCTGCTAGGCCGAATGTGGTCGCCCCTAAGCCGCAATTGTTTTCTAGAACACGCTTTCATCAGGAGAGCTTCTCCCTCATTACGGTATTTCCTCTTCAGGCGTAGGCTCTACGCATCAACACATGGCGATGGCGACGGACGTCAAGTCCAGTGACCAGAAGAGGCAGTCTGAATGCAGGAGATTCCTCCATAGGTGTGGAACTCCGACGTTACCATGGCCAGCTGAACAGGGCCCTTCGAGAAGACGCACGCCTTCTCCGTACTGATAGTGTGTTTCATATTTGCTGGTCCAAGCCGTGGAATATTCTATCAAGCCAGCTGGGCAAATGAGACATACTTTGTATGAAGCACCCTGATGCGCACCAGGGAGGGCATTGGCGGACAATGATGCCAATAAGCAGTAACGAGCTCTCGCATGCGAGGATGAGAAGTCAGGAGCTCTTCATGGTAGAGGAAATAAATGGCTAGCCTCATCTTGTGTTAGCTGGGGTTTTAATGAACTATAGAGTCTTGGGAATATATCCGTGCTCCGCTAGCTTGACTGCCTCGTAAATATACAATATGAATTAGTAGAGACTCCTGAGCTATCCTCTTTTCTTTATGACAGACATGAGGCTAAGGTCTGACGACTAATTACCGATGACTTCTAGAAAATGCTATTCAAGACTCAAAGCTACTCTCCATGCATGACTCCTTGCTTCGTAGAAGGAGCATGGTTTCAACGAAGTAGTCTTGGTGCGAGTGTGAAGCGCCCACCACCATCCTCCCTTTTGGAGACGCACCTAGACTCGAATAGGTATGTCTCCGAAGGCATTCTGTTTTCGAGCGCGAGGCGTGGAAATATCGTGTTTGCGACGGACCCTTAGGTTCACGGCCAGTGTTAGCGTGGGTCTAGCGAGTCCATACTTCGTAGAAATTCATGCTCGAGCGTATCCTCTAGGTTCTATCTCCACGCCCGATATCAGGAGCACGTCCCCAGCTCTTTGAACTATCCCTTCTCTGCGAGAGGAGCTGTGCGATGACGCCCTCTTGTATCAATACTGGACAAGGCTTAGCAAGTCGTCCGTGGGAACCCCTCCCCGACGTACATACATGAACAGAACGGATCTGGGGTGCGTCCCGGGTTGTGCAATGTCACCGAAATGCATACAAATGCCGAATTGCTACGAAACTTCTCAGAGAAGTAGAAGAAAAAAAGAAAAGGGAAAAAGAAAAAAATAGAGAAGAAAGGCCAGTGCAGCGCGAATAGCTGCCTTGGATACGGAGTATGAGAGGCACGGCGACTTGAACTCATTGTTGGTCTCAAGCAAGACTCACTGGCGGTCCGTCCGTCTTTAATTGCTTGGCAAACCCCCTGGATCCTTGACCACACCAGGCTTCATCAAATTTCATTGTCCCGTACTTCGCAATACCCTTCACTCACTTGGTATGCGGGAATATGAAGACCAGGGGGTTTGATCATAAGATCGTAAAAAGCTTCTTCTTCCTTGCGACGCCCGCCATATCGTGGGGGTGTGCCCCGGATTTGACTGCCCCAAGCAGTGCCTGTCAAACCGGGGAGGGTCAATGCGGCAAGCCTCTGCCAACCATGTGTTCCTTGTTCCTTGAAGAACGCGTTGCCACCAACCACACGCGTGGGAGCGAACTGGGGGGGTTGCCCGAAGGTACGAAATGGGGAGTTCGATGCGAACGATGAAGGCAAAACCGGTCCTGCGGCTCGGAATGAGACGCTGCTGTTGTGCTGGAAATTGAGTTGAGTTGTATTTTTATCGCGGGAGAAGTTTGGTTCTCGCGGTGCTTTCGTCGGTCCTTTTTCTTTCTTTGTGGTTCTTGGTTCTTAGTTCTTTTCCGCTGTGGTAGGGGTTTTTATAGGGATTGCTCGAGCGGGGAGCTATGTTCCTTGGGAACATTGAAGAGTTCGCAGCCGTGTAATTTCCTTTTAACTTGGTAGACGGGATTCGAGCATCGCCTGCTGTTGTCCCGACTTCCCGAAACATACATAAGATTCAAGAGTGTCATGGATAACACGTAGCAATCAGAGACATAACCAAATTGCTAACCAAGGACGAAGCCAAAGGACAAGGCAAAACGGAGCCCAACCCGGAATAGACACGCGAACTAAGTCAGTTGGAGGCATGTATCGAGTGAATACTTTTTACGAAGTAGAGGGAGGAAGAAAAGAAGGCCTATCAATCACACTTGGAATATTTTGAATGGGAAAGACAAAATCATTGATCCTAGACGAGAACAGACCCGGCCGGATAGCCTCCGCTTGCGCCGTGAGAGTCGACTGGCAAGCTACCTACCTACCAAACCATTCAGAGTGTGGATGGCCTTGCTGCTAGCGTGATCGGAGCTCTCTCTTCTTTCTTGGGCCGGAGGGGAGTGAGAGTTTAGCAAGATCGAAGACCCGCGCTGCTCCGGGCAAGCGGGGCGGAATGTAGCGTGGCACGCTCCTCCTCTCGGCGCGGGGTGTGGATATAAATCCGGTGGAAGAGGATCAAAGTTGGGAATAGAGTTCCGGAGTATGAGAGTTTGAGGGAAAGTGGAGGGTTGGAGGGATCCGAAGGACCTGATCCCGCTCGGACGGGCCCTCTGCGTTTTTACCGTTTCTATCAGGGTTGAAACGGAGTTTGAATGGGGGAAAGACCGCCTCTCGGATGGATTTACTTTCTTCTTCAGAGCGTAGAAAGACCATGGCCTTTTCTGTTGGAAGCTTGTTGGGGCCTGTTGATGTAATATGCGCGCTTCGTTTGATGGATGTTCCGGTTTCAAAGTTCACCACCAACCCAACTAAAATCAAAATTGCTCTCGAGGACAGCACCACACCCACGAATAGCGTCCATCCGACTAATCGAGGATAAGAAGAAGCCCATTGCCAAATCCAGCTGTCCATCTGGTTGGTAAGTTAATCACATAATCGTGGCTGTATTGCATTTCACCACCGCACTTCGGGGTAAAGTTTGAGCTTCTTCCAGAGAGTTGGACAATACAAAGCTAAGAATTTCCCCATATGATAGCACTGTCGTGACAAGCTATATTTAGAAAATACATTAAACCTTGAGCTCTAAGCTCCTTGCCTGAAAGGGTCGAGATCGACGCTATTTTCGAACCGCCCAGACTCTCGATGTGCTATAAAGTTCTCCGGACAGAGCTACATACATAAGCCAACTCGCCTGGCTACGTTTTCTTCCTGAGCGGCTAATTCCGTCGATGCAAACCTGGCGGGATGCCCGAGGCCGGAGGCCGGAGACTGAATACTGGCCCATCTTGATAGATTGGTTCACATGAAAGCATGGAGGTGAATGGGGTAGTGATGGTGGAGATGATTGTACGTACGCCAGGAATAGTCGAAAAATATTCGAGTGGTCATGATACTTGGGACATGTCTGGGCAAAAATGACAAGTGAATAAATGTATTTACCAAGGTTCGAATGTTCATGCTGGCGGGGGTGCAAATGATGCACGCACAATACATCTACTTCGTACGCAAACTTCGTACGCAAACCATCGCCGGCAGGCATCTTCTTTGCTATTTTTTGTCTTTCCACTTTTTGGGACGAAGGATTCCACGCCCCCTCCCTTTAGACATAAAATGGTGCAGACCTATGATCCTTCGATCGAGGATAAGCGCCGGGTTGGAGGTGGCTTATACAGGTCATGACTGCGCGACATTGAATCCTTCCGAAATAGCGCGATGCGTTCGGTGGCCCCGGATTTTTAAGCGTGGGGGCTCAAGGATTTCCCCTGAATCTATTTGCGGGATCCTTCCCGTGATGGCCGTCTGACTACGAAGTAGAATCGTCAGGAACAAAACGTGTTGCGGGGGATCGAGGCTGTGAGTGAGCTCAGCCATCAAGTGGCCCGTTTTCGTATTCCAGATGTGTGTGCAATAGTTCTGTACAGGATTTTGTCTAATAATATACAAGACCGCGTTTCAAACCTTGCAAATTCCTTTTCTTCAGTAAGGAATCCTGAGACACAAACCAGAAAAAAAAAAAAAAAAAAAAAAAGACCACTCGCGTGCGCCTCACTCCTTCTTCTTCGCCC
>PGIR01000274.1:0-38756 GCA_002812735.1 Scedosporium dehoogii
GAGACTCCTTGCACGAACACGGAGATCCTCTGCATGTTTTTCGACGCACTCAACAAGGGAGAATTCGAGCTGCCGCAAGAGTTCTCTCAGACGCCCCTCGGCCTGCTAGTATCAGAGGATGACACCCGTACCCGTACGAGTACTACTTTGCAATTCTGTCACATTTTTTGTCTCTCTTTTCCTCATCTGCAGCTGGAAATTTAGAACTGATCCACCCCACCACCCCACACACCCCTGGGAAATGAGAAGTTGGCCAGAAGTGGTATTTGAGCACGTGGGCTCTTTCTTGGACAGGACGACGGCTAAAAGAATGCTGGTGATGCCAGAGATGCTGCAAGAGGGTGACGATGTCGTCTCATTTTTGGGGGGTTCTCTCTATTAAACAAGGTCCGTGAGGGGGAAATAATGTGGTAATTTATGGGCGGGAATAATAATTACGGAATCAATTGATGGTTTTTTTGGTTTCGTTCTTCACCGGTCTTAGCTCTACCTTAGTAAACCATAGATCTGGGAAAGTTGTTCCAGCACAGGGCATCTGGTCACGCGTATCCTAGCCCGAAAGGGACTGGAGTGGGCGGAACACGAAACGAATCCAGGCCTGGGGCCCCGAGTCTAAAATCTTACAGAAAGCCAACGCTAGTAGCGACAGAGGGACCTGAACTAACAAGATAGACCAGGCACAGGGGAGAAAAGAAGCAATAAAAAAGAGAGGGGGGGAAACAGATGCAAGACGGCAGGCATCTGGAAACCTCCGGCATCATCCAGCCTCGCCAATGGCGGATCTACGAAGTAGACAAAGGTGCGAGAGGCAGAAAAAGGAAGCTGCACGGCCTCGCATTTTATCATTTTCTCCTTTTCTCCTTTCACCCCTTTCACCGGTTGTACTACAAAAGCAATATTTGCGGAGAGAAAAGACCCGCAACGACCCTGGGACGAAGGTCGTCCTATTATCCAGGGCCTACGATAATAACATTTATTCCTCCCGAGAACGGGGCCGGAGACAAAGTACCCTTGCAGGAACGAGGAGGAGGCAGGGGAGCCCCGCCGGCGCAATTCGCAATTGATGCAGGAGGAGAAGAGAGGAGAGGAGAGCAAACCAAAATATGATAGAATAGTTCTCTCCATTATTGTTTCATTTTATTGGAAAATCACCAACAGGATATACCCACGACGCAAGAAAGAAAAAGAGCCGGCTCTAGGAGGACGTTCGTTATGGGGTCACACGCACACGCACAAGCACACGCATGCTCCCCCTCCGATCGAACGCATCGAACATATCGTGGGGAGAAGGGCGGAAGGACGGGAGGACCGAGACGGGGTAAAGGACGCGAGAGAAAGGGCGGGAAATCCGATGGTGTGTGCATGAAGAGGATATTATGGGGATCTCGTAAAAAGGACCAGGGGGATAATAGATTTTCGAGTGATTTTGTCTTGTTGGATGTTTTGCTGGGTGTGGTGTGGGTGTTTCGAACCACCAACATCGGGGCTTTCTGGTACGACTTGGACGACGGCGACGACACGCGACACACGACTTACGTCACGGAAAAGGGAGCAGAGTTTGAACTCTCTCGCAAGAGTTGGGGAACAAAATTGGGGGTGGTTCTCATGCTAGAACTAAGAATAGGTAGATTGAAACTCTTTCTCGACTCCAGAATCCGAGAGTCTAGAGCCCCCGATGCACTCCCGAGCTTCCCCTCTTAGAGTTCAACTTCACGTGGGTCGCGTCGATGAGAGTAATTGCGCTCGTTGTTATTAATTGACTCCGTTTCTGGGGCTCAAAGTGCATTTCGGTGTTTCGAAACTACCATCGAAAACTACTCTTTATCTCGGCACGCGAGCAGAACTTCAAAGAAGGGGCCTCGCGGTCGTGACATCACCACATCCAAAGGAATAAAGCCAGCCATGGATATGAACAGCTAAGCCGAAAGAGAAGAAGACGTTGTTCTCATCCCAGCTGAATACATTACTCGATCCAGGTCGCCAAGCAATAGCATTCCGAATCAGACTCGGATCGGGAGTTTCCCCACGCTAGTCTCTATCGCCAATTTAACTCTGGGAGGAAAGCTTGGCCACTACGGAGCATTATTACTTCGTATGTGATACGTCCCTATTATATATTTTAGGAAAGTGGTTTCCTTTTTTCTCTCCTCGTTTTCTCAACTTCGTGTATGGGAACTCCAATTATACTCCTCTCATTCGCCAGCCGCGTTATAAGGCCGGCCGCTTTCTCCCTTTCGCTTCTTTTTAACCTTGCACCGGAAGCACATCCCGGAGCATGTGCGGGATGGGGAAGGAGGAAAAAGAAGCGAAGACCGAGGTGTTGAAAATGCGAAAAAGGGAAAAAAAAAAAAAGCCATGCACGAAAACGGCGGCGCATCAATATGGGCCTGCAACCACATCTTGTCGTGCGTGTGGGGGAGTAAAAGGACTACGCATAATAGCTGTCATATACAGATGCTCCACGATGCCAATGGCGGGGGGGGGGGGGTTAACCTGGACCCTCAAAACTTGTTGGTGATGTTTTTTTCGCTCTCGATCACTATTCAGCGCACTACTTCGTGCAAAGTACTTTGACCAGTGTGACGGAGGAATAACAACCGCGATAACAACCGCGCAAGGCAACATTTCATCGGAGCCAATTCCTCGCCCTTTGGTGGAGCAACCCAAAAGCCCGGTAGTTCGTTTAGCTAGTTTCTTTGCTAGATTAGCAACAACGCAAGAAATGGATCTTGTCACGGAATTGGGTCTAGTGCCAAGCCCAAGCCGGCGAGGCACAGCAACCAACCCTGTGCCAAGTGGAGATGTTTAGATGGAGTGAGATTGAGGGAGATGATTGATAATTAGTTTTCTCTTTTGACGTTTTTTCTCTCTGGCGGTCCCCGGAGTTATTATAGTGTAGTCCCAGCGTAGTGTAGCGTTCCAATTGCGCGCTATACCTTTTCGTTGGTGAAACTATTCCGGAGTGTTGGCGCGAGGCCGGCGTCGAGGATAAACGGGAAATACATCATACCAGGACCGCTTTGTACCTCGGTTTAGGGGACAAAATAGCACGATCTAGATTGGTGACTTGGAGCTTCGCTTTTTTTTCTTTTTTTTCTTAGTCTTCGAGTAGCGTAGTGGAGGATCAATCGGACTTAGCCCAGGCAGGCGGCGCTCCGGCTCTTCTCTTTTTTTTTTGCTGCTGTTGTTTTGAGTTCTTGGTTCTTGGTTCCTGGGGGCCTCTTGTTTAGCTTCGCTTCTGTCCTTGCTTTCCCACTTGTTCGTTACTAGTCAAGTCTCCGTCCAATACTCAGTACTCCGCGCTTCGTGCTTCGTGCCGAACTTCGCATTTCGAGGGTGATCAGTACGAAGTAGTAAAGTTGTCACGGACATACCAAGTACGAAATAAGGTAACACGGGGCATTACGAACCAGAACCAGACCAGAGCACGGGAAGGATTCGAGATACAGGATACCGCACAGGATACAGATCCAGGATCCTATAACACCACTGTAATATACCAAACTTATGGTTCTTGCGTCGACGCTACGCTCCAAAACGTGCAGATCGTCACCTTTTGATCTTTCCACCCTTTCGAACCTGCAAGCTTCCATCGGACCAATGAGATGCTCTATCTCGCCCACGAGGCTTCCCTCCCCGCTCACCAGTCTCTCTGGCAAAATCTTGGCTTCCGGGACCCCTGCTCCAAAGGCCCCCAGGACCAGGCTTGGGCCCGCAATTGAAAGGCCTCGTGGGGTTGGACTGGGTCCTTCAATCGTTCCTCTCATTGGGCTTCTTCGTTTTTCTCTCGAGCAAAAGAATGGTTTCCCTGGCAAGTTGGTCTGACCACACTAGTATGATCTATGATATTGTATGCAGTAGCACGAAAAGTACGGAAGTCCTCATTCGCCATGTGCGTCTATAACCAATGTTCGGATGTGAGCCGGAAACTCGACAGGCATGATTGAGAATTGTATGCCTATTATGGACATGCCAAGGTGAGCATGATTTGTTTCCAAGTCCTTCCCAGCCTGACAACGAGTGTGCACGGCTTTGAAATGCGCGACGTTGTGACCATATCGTTCTGTCCAAGCAAGCCGTCCGGTCCGGGGGAGGGGGGGAATATATCCCCTTCGCATGGGGATGGAAAGCGGACGGACGGGGGAACATCACATCACCCAACAGCCAACACTGTCGCCATCGGCACGACGGCTTGCAGAATCCCCGCCCCGGAGCTAATACTTTTGGCAGTTTATACTGTTACATAAAAACTCCGTGGTTGAGGAAACGAGCAGCGAGTAACGAGTAACATTGAGGATATAATTGATCGATGGATAAAACCAGAAGCGAGAGAGAATGGCCCAAGTGGGCTCCCAGTGGGGTTATCCGTACCCGTATTTTTTGTTCTTTTTTTTTTTTTTTTTTTTTCTTTTTCTCACTTGTTCGGCATTGTGATTTGAGCTTCGTAAGATTCGAGGATAGTCAATCCGGAAAACAAAAAAACTAGCTCGATGTTTGGGAGAATTTGTGAGAGTTTTGGAGAAGCTCAAGAACTAGACTGAAGACCTCGAGGCTTCCGATGATAGCCAGGGCCTAGTTCGTTCATCCCATTGAGACAGTATCGGACTCCACTAAAAAAAGGCAATTGAGGTGGACGCGGGCGGGAAGGGAGGGTAGACAACAAAGAAATGGGTAAAGAAAGGGAAAAAAAAAAAGTGAGACCTGATATTTCGTTTACATCTACCGATGAATGATGGTGGTGATACATGCAGGTACTGCAGGGTTGGATGGACGAGGAGGGGACTCGGGGGGAGCCATGAAGATTTCAAATGCTGGTGGCATCAATTGATCAAACAAGGAGTCCAAATCCTGGCATGCTGCTTGGATGATGATACAAGGTGGATGAAGTCAACTTGATGTACTTGGAGATGATAGATCAATTGTTATACAGAACAGCATGGAAGCGCACGGGACCAAAATTGGAGGCCCAGCCGAGTTGTGATAACCTCGATTTTCATGCGAATGCTTTGCTGAGTTCAGCATCCAAGGCCAGTGGCTCTGGCCATCGCTCGAGAAGATCAATTGCTGGCGTATTCGGTCTTGATTGTTCCAAGCATCGCATGGGACGAGATCAATTGATCAATCACGGGCTCCATCAGGTGCCTGTATCGACTGAATAAGTAAGTTCAATCTTGAGATGCCAATGTCCTCTGTCCCATTTGATGTACCTTATCCGCTCCCTATCACCAACTGATGTTACTCGGGAGCTCTCCCCGATACGTCGATGGTACTACATACGATCTGTCTTAACTTTATTAGCGGGCTTTACGAGCACCAAGACGACACTAGGGCCTATTTCTAGTGTAAGCTATTAGTATACACTCCGAGCTACACTCCAAGTGGATTGTATATTGCAATGCAGCCCAGCCTGTGCAGTGTTGCAGTGCATGTACGAAGTACTTCGCGTACCATACCCGCTGGTCCTTTCTGGTCCTGTTTGGGTCCTGCCTCGCACTCCACTAGCACCCCACTTACCTTCGTACCGACCCTCTTCAGATGTCGACGCTCGAAGCATCTTATCTGTGGATACCCATGTTACCATGCAGTGTACAATTGTACCCAGGTAAATTATGTACATAATTTGTGTACCCCCTTGTGTGTACGCTTCTCGGCTGTTCTATGACCTATGTTCTACTTGTACTTCCGCCCTCCCAGGCCTCTCTCCGAGGTCTCGATCGCTACGGCGCCGAAGTACTTGAATCTCGAAAGACTCAACTCTGATTGTACATCCTCTGCTTCTTTCCTGCCTTCATTCTCTCCCTCCTCCTTCCTTTCCCTCTTTTACTACAAAAGTATATCCCCACCAGTCATCGCTCCCCCGCCGAGCACCTTCCCTTCGCTTTCGTTTCATCCTCACCTGCTTATCTATAGCTTTTTTTTTCCCCTCACCCGTTTCGAATTCCATCGCACTTGACCTTTACATTTTGCCTCCCACCATCTCGAAATCATCGTGACGTGCTAGCTTCCCACCTCACACCTCACACCTCACACCTCACCACCACCACCGCCACCACCACCTCTATCGAACACTCCAGCGATCTAACCATATCGGCCTTTTTCTCTCTTACCGATTGCCTCATACACTCCCTCATAAGAGTCAACCCCCACACAACCCAAGCAAATCGCGACGCCGAGGAGCTTGTCAGCGCTTCTTATACCGTACTCCAATTCTCCAATTGACCCACCACCACCGCCCGATACCGGGAATTGATCCTCCATAGACGCCTCAATCGGTGTTGCAAACGCTTCCTGATGAAATTCGGCCAACGTCTTGAACAGGAGTCCGTTCCAGAATGGAGTATTCGTAGGTCTCGCTGCCCGCCCGCACTCCTGCTACCATGACAAAATCGCTGCGAGTCACTAGATATGCCAATGAGTCAAAAGCTAACCTCCTCTTGATACAGACAACGTCGACTATAACTCTCTGAAATATGAGATCAAAACACATACAACCCGCGACCAGGCTCGCGCCATGGCCATCCCGGGACAAAAGGACATGGCTCTCCAGCGCTTCGAGGATTCCTTCTTCGAGGAGCTGGCCATGCAACACGACCGTGTAAACCTCTTTGTCACGAGCAAGGCCTCTGAAATTTCCTACAGACTAAGTACGACCCTCGGGCCTCACTCCTCAACGTCATTCCTACAAAACGAGCGAGAGCTGACAGATGGCCCTCAAACCAAACAGACTACCTAGCCGACTCCATCGATCGCCTCGCCTCGAGGTGCGCCCGCTCCCCAATGACGCTCAAGCGCCAGCGCCGTCTCGTCAAGTACCAGCAAGAACTCCTACACTGCGGCGACGACATCCAAGCCCTTACCCGCTTCACTACCGCCCAAACAGAGGCCTTCCGCAAGATTCTCAAGAAATATAAAGTATGTGCCGCATATCCCCGATTGTTGTAAAGCTCCTGGTTCATCCCCTCCGGTGCGGTCTTCTTGCTAACCTGATGCCCCCCGTGCAACGTACAGAAATGGACCGGTTCCCCAACCCTAGGCGAACGCTTCCGCGAGCACGTGCTCTCCGACCCGAAATCCTTTAGCCGCCGTGACTTTTCCCACCTACGCTCCCGCTACGATGAGACTCGCGCCGTCCTCCGCACCTCAATCCCCGATACTGTCAGTGAGCCCACGTCGCCGGAGTCAACTCTTGAGCCGGACCGTCCGCGGTCCATGGCCGGCTCGACGACGGTGGTCTCGGAGTCGTTCAAGCCCCTGCCACCACCGCAGATGCTCTACTGGAACGAGTATGACCACGGCAGCGATGGTGAGGTCGCGGGCACTGAGGAACCGTATACCCTGTATATTAACCCGGAGGAGGATGTGGGCATTCCTGGGTTGCACTACGTGCAGGCTGCCTTTACGGCGCCATTTGAAAAGGCTAAGGCGTGGTTCGGAGGTAAGAAACACACCCCCGAGACGAGAGCCGATGCTACAGAGGAAGACCTCGAGCGGCAGGCTCTCCTCCCCGAGCGTGCCTCCGCCACCGTAGGCTCCCCGGAGGCGACAGGCGCAGCCCAAACAACCACAGCAACCCAACCCCCCAGGACCGGCTACTCCACCATTTCCTCGTCCAACCGTACAACCTCGGAGTCGGACGCTGACGATGACCTCACCTCCAACGAGGACAACACTTACCCCACCGAAGGCTACCTAGTGCACTACGCCACCCTGCCTAGCATTAACGAGCAGTCCCTCGCCCGCTACCGCGAGAACGTTATGTTCTGGGGTACAGTCGGCTGCTTCGCCACGTCGTTCATCGTCATGGCCATCGCCGGCGTCCTCCTCCTTACAGGCCGCCACCGCAACAAGCTCGAGGTGAACGCCGGCGCCGCGCTAGGTGTTATTACCAGCATGTTTGCTGCTTGCGCCGCGCTGGGCATGCATCTCTGCCGCAGGGACGTGTTAAGTATGTGGCATCATGCTGTCGTGTGGACGAGTGGGTTGGCGCTGTTTGTGTTGAATGGGTTGTTACTTGTTGTTGTTATGGAGGGATTTTAAGACATGGGGAGACTGCGTGTGCGTGAGTGTGTGACAGTAACGGCGACTGGAAGGGCATGTTTTCCTTGTGTCTATTGACGAATTAACGGCCGGTAGAAGTAGGGATTTGGGTTTGGGGTCTACTGAACGGACACTGCAACTGCATACTCGGCGTACGAGGATATCATGGGTGTGCTACTGGGCGACCGGGGCTCTTTCTTTTTGTTTTCTAGCCTCGCCTGGTCTTGTTTTTCATTTGTTCTGTGCAAAATGGGGGCATTCTCGGGCGTTTTTTTTTTTTTTTTCCTTTTATTTTTCTTCTTCTTTCTTTTCTTACCCCCTCCTCCCTTCTCCTTTGTCGTTATTCTTCCCTCTTTTGTTGTCTCTCATTTTTCTCGTCTTCTTCTATTGTTGAGATTGGAGAAATGGGATTTGAACTTTTGTTCTATTATCGGGTTATCCTGTGTAGTATCCAAGGGAAAGACACAAAAACACTTCTTCTGTAACATTGACCCCCTCAGACAGTTAGGTTAGTTGGTAGTAGGGAGAGAGGTAGAAGGAAGGAAACGAGATGGGATCAATGACAATCAAATCAAATACCCCGATTGGATTTTTTTCAAATTTTCTTTCCCTGATTTCTGACTTTGGCTGAGTGAAAAAGGCGTGTTATCTTTCTAGATTGTTCCCGGTGCGCTTGCGGGAGTGTATCTTATCAGTCCTTCCCCCGGACTCGGGTCCTCAATATCCAAAATCGGCTAGATGCTTTATCTCGATATGCTCTCCTTTTTTTTTCCCTTTCGGCTCTCTGTCTCCATGTAGCGGGAGATGGTTTGCAGACGTGGCATCAGCATCAGTTCTTTCTTCCTTTCCTTTTTTTCCTCCTTCGTTATTTTTGGTGCTGATGGGTTGAAAAGCGTTTGTCTTTCTTGGATGGGGAGTCCGGGACCGCTGCTCTGTTCTGACTCTCAAACCGTACCCTATCTTAGCTTCGACAAGTCTCACCGATTAATAAACGTAGACATATCGAATATAGACATATTGAATCCTCCAGTAGATAGGCCTATTATGAGTGAAAGACGGCGTAGACACTTGTTTGGATTAAACTCGTCGAAAACGACCTAATGCAGACTCATAACGATATTATATCCATCCCACTCACTCCCTTAACTCCGCGCCGCTACCCATTCATCTATAAATGTCATGATACCAACCAGCTATGCATGCCATCTCCAGAAATTTCTCCAAGAGAAAAGGAAAAAAGAGTAAAGACATGTCTCTCCAAAACGCCACGAGTAAGACAAAAAGAAATGAAACACCGTTCATTACTTGCATAGTTACCTCATTAGTCCAAGACTCTATCTCATCTGCCGGACAATGCCCCACCTCTGTCCCAAAGAGGCCAGCATGTTCCTCAAGGTGGCCACTTCGCCCTCTCCAACAGGGGTGAACGCCTCCGAAGCAAGGGCTGCCGCATGCACAGCATGGGCGGCGGAGGGTAGAGGCAGTCTCAACGTCGGCAGCTTCGATGACTGCGCGTGGAGTTGCTGCGCAGCGCCAGCGGGGTGGAGCAGGGGAGTGGAGCAGCCGTGAGCTAGACTCGAGTATGCGTCGAGCACGAGACGAATGGAAAAGTTGAGCGTCGACAGGGCCTTCAAAGTTATATCCGGTGCCGTGAGGACAATGTCCGACGACTCCAGTATAGTCGACGAGAGAAGGATAAGTAGTCTGCGATGTGTTAGAAAGGGGGAAAACAAAAAAAAAAGATCTACTCTCTCTGTCAGAGTCACTTACGATAAGCACATCGCCGTGGCATCGCCGCAAGGTGTCCTGCACTCTTGGATGATCATAACCTCGGCCATCTCCCTCGCCTCCATGTCGAGAACGCTAAATACCTCCGGCACAGGGGTGTCGTCCTTTGAGCCCTCGCACGACGCCCTCCAGTCGAGGGCGCGGGATAAGAGAGCGGCGGCCTGGCATGAGCGTTGAAAGTCGCCAAGTGGGGTCGTGGACACTGGCGCCGAGAGAGGAGCGCGCAAGGGGATGCGGTGGACCTGCTCAGGGTTGAGGATGTTGCCTGAGACGTAGTTGTCGAGGGGAAGCAGGGCTGACGGAGAAGGCTCGGGAAGGAACATCGGAAGAGGCATGATGATGGGATCAAGATGGCAGACTCTGCTCCGGTGTTAGTATTGAGACAGGGTGATGGCAAGAGTGAGGATGAGGGAACTAAGAGAATCGCTCACTTATCCCAGATAAAAAGCGCCCAGTAGAGCACCCTCAACTGCTCATCGGCAGGGCTCACCGGCAAATCATCCGCAATCTGCTCGTACTCGCCAGGCCGTACACCCAGGGTACTCGACATGGCTACTGCCTCGGAAAAGGTCGAGTATGCCCGCCGCACGTCGCCCTGGCCATGTTCGTATATTGCGAGCAAGAGCCCACACTGGATGAGCTCGACGCTCGGCCTTGCCGTCGCCTTGAGTAGCGAAAAGGCTCTCTTGATTGAAACGTATAAGTCTTTGGTCGACATCGAGGTCGAAGCGCCGGTCGCGTTGGACGTGTTCGTCGAGCTCTCGGCCCACTGCGCCCACAAGTACATGCAGGCAAAGACGATTGCCAGCTCGGCGGGATCAGCCTTGTCCGCACCGCGGTTGCTACGAGCCAATCTTGAGGGCGAGCCGGCCGCATCCGGCGCCACGGGAGGATCCTGGAAGATTAAGGACGAGTGGGCGTCGAGCTTGGCGTCGAAGCACTCGGTCTGTACGATAGCAAACCACTTGTGCATCGTCTGAAAGTAGTCCGTCACGATGTCACGCCAGCCAACGCCCTGGGAGGCCAGGAGGACATGGATCTGTTCTGCTGTGACTCGGCTTGAAGGATCGAGGAGGTTGAAGCGAGAAAGATCGGTGCTGGACCCAGAGACGAACAGGTTGATCAAGGGTTGATCGCCAGCGATGCTCAGGGTCGGTGGTATCAACGTGTAGTCATAGATGCATTTCGTCACAAGTCTATAAAAATGGATCCCAGACGGGTCAGCCTCTTTTCTGCGCACGAGAGAAGAGCAACAGGGCCATCCTCTTTGCTTTGACATTACGCCCCTCAAGATGAGATCGGGGGCTACTCCAGAACATTGCGGGCTGGGCAGGGAACTGGTGGCATGGAATACCAAACAGTAGGCAAAACAACAATAAAACGAAAAGAAAAAGCCCCCAAAAGGGGAAAAGGGAACTGTCACTTCAGATCTGCAGGTGGTTGTTCGTGCTTACGCCCCCACAACTGCAACCTCGGAGCCGGCGCCGGCATCATCTGGTCCCGTAAAGACCTCACAATTATCGACAGCCCTGTGAAACCAGCCGCAAAAGGCACCAGGACCCGGACAAACCACCTCGGTTCTTTCTTTGATCCCACATACCTTGTGCATCGCGAACACGCGGGAACGCCCTTGTCGCACTTCTTCTTCGCGCGCGTACATTTTTCACAAGCGCGACTAGCCCGAGTTTGCGGAGGAGCACTGGTGGACGAGCCGGGTGAGGAAGCCTGGGACTGCATGTTGCTGAACTGACTCGACGGGGTGGGGGGTTGAGAGGAAGGGTTGGCGCGTAGAGGGCTGGAGAGGAGAACGTCATTTGTTGATATATAGTAGGGTAGAAAGGCGCCGGGGGCGCATGGGAGGAGCCAAGAAGAGGTGGAGTCCAAGGGAATCATTATGAGAGACGAGCCATGGCGAAGGAACGCGAAGGAGTTGCATGGGTGTGTTAGGGTATGGGATACGAGGAGGCGCGGCAGTATTATATAAAAAGTGAAAGAGAAGAATCTAGAGAGTGTAGCTGGAGGACAAGAAGACTGGAGGTCGATCTAGAAGAGAAGTATCATGATATATAGAGACCAAGGACGCAATATAACACATGCAGCACGGAATGGAGTCGTCTCCCGTCCATATGCGAGTCAAGCATGTTGATGCCACCCACACAGACATGACACACCTCAACACCCCTCCCGACCAGGGTTGCAGAGTTGCTCTGTGGAGTTTCTTCAACTAGCCGCCTGTCCGCTTTGGGCTAGGTGCCCTTTTGGTACCCAGGTAAAGAAGAGAAGGGGCAAGAGGGGAAAAAGATTGACTGCAACGTCGGAGAATGCGTCCAGGGAAAGCCACGGCGCACGTAGAGATGGACGGAGGGGATCGGGAAGACAAGCCATTAGAGCATGGCGGAGACAACAGTGCTGGTTCGCCAAGATGCGGGACTTGATGAAGGGACAGGCCGACCATCAGTCAATCAGTCGACGGTCCCAAGAAAGAGGGAGGAACACGGAGCATGGAACAAGGGGGCGTGTAGGGCTGAAGTGCCACCCAATCTCCCCCATCGGGTCAGACGCCAAAACGGACCACCCCCCCGCCCTTCCCATGCTGTTCCCATGCTGGGCCATCTGCATCCTGAAATGTGTATTATTCTAAAATGTTTCCGGGTGGTAGTGGGTGGCTATTGTACCAAGAGGCATCTTTTTCCTCATAATCTGGCTGCAAAGGGTACTTTACCCAGTCCACCGGAGATAGGAAAAGTCTCCGTTCTTCCGCCCGAGCAGCAAGTGCCCTCTTCAGGGAACTTCTGATGCGGCACGAGGAGCGAAAGGCGGCAGTATTTTTCGAAAAAAAAAAAAAAAAAAAGGACTGAGAGGGTGTGCGAGATTCGCTTGATCCCGCCCTTTCCGCTCCATTGCAAAAAAGGACTCAAGCCATCACCATCTTAGGGGTGGAATGAGAAAGGAGACGTCAACACCCCTGCGCTTGCAGGCAAATAAGGCGGCTTGGTTTAGATTCCTAAAACTCAGAAAGTGCAGCCTTGGGGGAGGAGATAGGAGACAGACGGTACTGGAACTCGATCTCAAGCTTGGGTTGAAGCGAAGACCGCCGCAAACCCCGCCCGAGTCCGCGGGTTTCGCAGGAAAGTGCGGTCGGTGCTGGGTCTGGCTGTCATTGGCCTGCCAGATCTGGTTGTGGCTGGCTGCCGTTGCTGGGTCTTGCCACTGATAGACCGGGGGGAGGGTGTGGGTGTGGTGGTAGCGGAGTGGCACGCTGTTAATTATTTGGTAGCACTGGGGATGCGCGCCTGTGGACGCACCTGCACTCTGAGTATGCCTTGCCCAAGTCAAACCCGTCCAAGGACAGAACATAAATTTGAATGATTGTCCAATGACCCTTCGTGTTATCTTTAGCTTCAACAAGGACCTTTTCACGTAAGCAAATCGGGGTTATTAGACAACATTGAACTTCGAAATGGGTCGACTGCGCGCTGCTGCGAGCATGAAGTAACCGTCGGCGGTGCTTGCTACAAATTGGTATTGGCCTGGGTAGGCCACAGGGGTACAAAATTGGGCTCCTAGAAGGAAGGAATGAAGCTGGACGATCTGTTGTTCCTTGCTGCTCCATGGTGCTCCTTCGTTCTTCGTATTGCACGTGCGCAGCACCAGGATTTACTTACTAGACAAGGACAGCTGAGACTTGGGGACTCGAGAACATACTAGAGAGCACAGCACAATGATCCTGTTGACAAGAAGTAATACACTCCTTCCATGCTTAGACGCCAGGTCAGAGCGACAAGACAACCCGTTCGCATCCCCCATCTCCGAGGAAGAGGTACGAAGTACTTGCAATACTAAGTCGCCGAATAGGAACAATTGAATCTTAAATTTATGCGGGGGAATTTCGCCGCCTCAGTCGAAAATCGCATTGCGGCAAGGAAAGAAAGCGCAGCCCTAACGATAAGGATAAATGACATGTGATGTGTCTTCGTACTCGGCTACGAGGTTACCCTCCCTGTAAGCCAACGACCTCGATCTTGAGTTTTTGAAGGAGGAGGGAGGGCGATAATTGGGTCTTCTAGAAAGGTTCTTTTGTTCTGGTCCTGTGACAGCGAACAGTGACGATCGCGATAACCGCCAATACGACTTACTTCGTAGACTCCTCAGCCGTTCCTAGCAAATGGGGAAAGGCTAGTTTTCATAGTAGTCCTATGTAGTCCTAGTGCTGTGATCCCTTCCCTCCTATGTTTGATGTCTAGGTAGAAACAGGGGGGTTCCTGCCTTCAACTGGTCATCTCGGACCGAAAGCCCCCGGTCCTTAAAATCAAGGGAAAGAGCTGGGTGTGATTGAAGCGAGGTCGGAATTTCAACGTTCATTTCTGCCACCTCACTAAACTCACCGACATGGCCTGCGTCGAATCAATCTGAATAGCTTCAGACTTGTACATAGCTCTCCATGGCCAAAACTCGTAAACCGACATATTAAAACCGTCGGCATCGAAGCAACCAGTTCTATCTAGCCTGGGGCCATGAACGCGAAAATGACCGCATGGAATGAACTTGTTCACACCCTTCTTTTCTAGATATTTACAATTTACACAGGATTTCTTCTCCCGCCCATCCCAAACACTGCCGATATTACCACAGATTCATGGGAAAAGAACTACTTGCCCATGTTACCATTTAATCTCCCGCCTCCCGTCTTCTCCTCCCTTTCCCCTCACAATACAACTCCTTGTAGGGCTCGACCCAAGTCTTGGCACCGCTGACAAACACCGGCGGTGCAGAACAATTGAACCCCAGTTTCCGAACTTGCATGGGCCACGTCCCCAAGAGTCGCCCCCAAGTCCCCTCTACTTCTCATCCCTGTAGGGCTGATCCCACACCGTCCGACTCACGCAATCCAAAACCCGCAGAATGAGGTACCTCGTACGAATTCGGTACATGTCCCCGACTGGAACCAGGGGGAAATCCACGTCCTCTGGTTTGTGGGTATTTTTGGAATCTGTTTACTAAGATTCTGACGACATCTTCAAATCAACTAGCGTTGAAAAAGGGAAGGAGCAGCACAGCGTGGACACAAAGCGGACAGATTCCAAGGAGCAAAAACAATCTCCCCCCGTTCTCCGTCTCCGTTGTCCCTTTGCCAAAAACTGGGGAATCATTCCCGTCTCTTTTCTGCCTAACGCAATCCCCGGCAGGCAGATGCGAAGTGCGCCGCGAAAGCCGAAAAACTCCCGTCCGCCCTTTTTTGTCCCTTCCGAGGGGATACATACTGACTGCCCTACTTTCGCAGAGCCAACAATATTTATCAGAAAACCTATAAAAAAAGGCCTGCTGATAAATTCCCTGATCGAATCACTTATTCGTGAGATTTGATGATGCCTTCTCCAGAAACTAGAAAAAACCTGTACCTTCTTGCTATTTGTACACCCCCTACCTCGGCATCGCCGCTGCTGGTCCTAGATATCATGCCTTAACTGATGATATCACTTACAGCTCGCAGATCGATATGAGAGACAACGCAGTCAAAACAAGGCCACGGTCGTCCTGCATCATTCGATGATATGTAGGACCAAGGCATCCATGACCTGACAATTCGATCTCTTGCCCCGCCCTCTTCACACCGATTGATCACCATGCCGCAGGCATCACCAACACTGTACAAAACTCGACAGAAGGGGCTCAGGACTTGATCCCTTCAATAATGTTTCTAGAACTTCTTGTCGACACATTGAAAACGGTGTTATCTCGCCTTTAAACCCATAAGGTTCTTCTTCCATTACTAGATACAACCGTAATATTCTTCTTCGGGCCAGCAGAAGAGATTCACCTATTTTGTTTTTCCCATTTCCGAAAGCGAAAAAAGGACCAGACCCGTAAACTGAAAAGAAAAGAGCATGAAGAATTTTTTTTAGAAAGAGAAAAGGAAAAAGTAGAAAAGAAATATAGTTCATAATATAAGAGTGGCTCTCGCCAGTACATGGAAAAATACAGAAAATTAAAACCGTAGGTCAAGTCCAAAGGAAAGCGGAAACAGAGAAGAAGAAGAGCGAACGCAAAACCAATAATGAACGACGACGGCAACGGATGATGTACCTGCCGCATTTTTTTTCCTCCCCCGGTGGTCAATGAACAGCAGAAGAAAATAAATAAAAAATTGGGAAAACAGAACTTGGCCTGGAGGGTTAGGATGGAAGCAAAACTCATTTTCATCTGATGTACACGCGCGGTGTTTCCAACGTCTCCCTTTTCTCCCTTCAGTTATCGCCGCAATTGATAAACAATAGGTGGTATCGTCATTATAAAAACAAATGAAAAGAAAAGAACAGTCATGATCATGTCAAAATGTTCCCGCTCCCCTGCGTTCCAGTAGTAGTCCGGGTCTCCACAAAACGCCACGCTCCACGCGGTAGAGCCGAATACAGCGAAGGGACAACCGCTGCCATCGTCGGAACGGCCCTCTCATTAGTGATGCCCCCGGAAGTCCTCACCAGTAACCTGGCTGATAGAAGGTAGAGGCGTCTGCCCCTCACTGCCCTGACCATGGACAAAGGCCTGACTCGGCCCACTAGTTCCGATAGTGGCAAAAGGGTTAGGAAGCCGTTGCAGGGGATCGAACGCGGGGTTGTTGTTGCTGGTGCCACTAGGCCCATGGGCCATATAACTAGCATTCGGCGTGCTAACTCGTCTTCGCTGAGCCATTAAGCCAAGACGAGACACCGGATTGTCCTCGAAATTCGATGATCCCTGTCGATTGACGCTGCCAGTCTGGCCGCCGGCACGAAGCGGATCCGTATTAAAGTAGGCGTCGTTCTCGATGCGACCCATCGAGTTGGAAATGCTGGGGAGGGGTGGCTTGAAGCCAGTAGGGTAGTTGCGAGGCTCGCTCAAGAGATGAGACATGTCACTCCGCGACCGGCCGTGACGTGGTTGAGGCGCCGCCAAAGAAGGCTGCTGCTGCTGCTGGGCTTCGAGGTGCTCTGACCTCTCCTCTTGGATTTGCTGGAAGGCAGGGCGGTGAACGAGCGCGGTCCGCCGAGCATTAGGAGGGGCTAACGATGCCTCGAGCGAATCTTCGGCCTTGCGCTTCTCGGCACGGCCGACCTCTTCAGTAATGATGATGGCCGGTTGGGATCCCCGCCTGTGGTTAAAAAGGAGGTTGTGATCGTGAGCTGACGGGATGCCGGCATTCGAGACAGGTACGCCCATGGACTGGGTTCGTCGATGGGAGACCGACGACTTGGACCTTCGCTTCTGCGGCCGCCGCGGCGCAACAGCACCCTCGATGTTGGGAAGGATCTCGATATCGGGTAGCTGTAGGAGGTTACCGGCATGAACTTCATCACGGAGCTGGGCCATAATCGCCTTGATCTGCCCCGTCGAGTACCCAGCTCCAGCTTGGCCTGCGAGCCAGTCGGGGACGGCAGTACCGAGTGCTACTGCATCATCCTCTTCCTCCTCTTCGTCATCACTGTTGTCCTGGTTCCGCTTTCGCCGCTGTTGCTCACGTTTCCGAATGCTGAGGGCCCAATCCTTCACAACTGGTCCGTCGTCGGCGGAAACGTTGCCGTCAGACCACCCTTGGATGCGGTCGATCTGCACTAGGATCAAGTCGGCTTGAAGCTTTGCGTACTCGGGTCCTTTCCGGTACCGCTCTCGCTGGTAGTGTTTGCGGCAATAGTGAACCCAGACCTCTTGCGGAATGGCCCGAGTGCACAGCTTGTTGCGTCCGAAAACGTGCGAGATGAGCTTGCGCCTGTCCGTGCCAGTGTCACAGTTCTCAACCCTCTCGCAGCGGATATGAAGGTTTTGCTCCCGTTGCCGTGGCACCGGAATCGAAGCCAACTGCGGCCGGGCCAGGGAGGGGAGTGTCTGAGCAGCAGGAGCTGGAGGTGGGAATCCGGGTACAGGTTGGTGACTTTGTTGTAATTGCGGTTGCGGTTGTAACTGCAGTTGTAGTTGTGGGGGCTGTTGCTGCTGGTGCACTATAGGTTGCGGCGCTGGTGGTGGAGGAAAAGTACGAGCTGCATAAGCGGAAGTAACGGGTTGGGGCCTGAAAGCTGCGAAACTTGGGGCCGAAATGGCCCGCTTGTGCTTATGGACAGACTGTAAATGAGAGGAATGATGTGGGAACCGAGAGATGGTGTTAGGTAACGGGTTTAGCGTGTCTAGATGATCACCAGGCTGTTCAATCAAGGGCTGCTCAGGATGTGGTTGGGATCTAGAGTTAGGAAAAGGTTAGCTGCGTGGTACACCAATTCTGTGTATCCAAGAGCAGGTTATGAAAATCTTTGCTAAGGAATTGCAACATGGCTCGCTTCGACCGCACAACAAAACCAAAACTACTTACTCAGAATTACTCGAAGGTGGGCTCAAACGAGCCTCACCCCTCGAGATTAGGAACGCATCGGACGGGCTCCTCGGACGGCGGGGTTCGATGCTGAAGGATCCGAGCCTAGGTGGCGTTCCATTGTTCAGCTGAGGGAGGCCTCTAGATGACGGTCGAGTCTCGATCATCCCCGACATGTTAGGGTTCCACCTCTCTGCCTCATTGCGGCCGGCCTTCTCTTGAATTGAAGGGATCTCGTTGAACAATGTGCTCACGGGCTGCGCCATGCCGACCGTCGAGAACGACGATATCCTTGAGTGGCCCCCTGATTGTGTTGATGGCGAGTATGACGACAAGCTGCTGTGACTATCTGAGAACTTGTGGTTGGGTGACTTTGGGCTGCCCATCGGGGAGGGGGAAGTGTCTTGATGGGTCAAGAAGCTAGGCCTAGTGACAGAACGTTAGTACACTCCCAAAGGAACCCGCGGGCCGTCGAGAAGTCTTGAAGTTTTTTCAAACATACTTCCTAGCAGTCAACTGAGCGTCCATCTCACTTGCCGAGCTGGATCTATGAAGAAGACCGATCAGTCTTTGGCCTAGGCTACACGACTACTGCACGGCCACGCGCCAAAAGAGAAGGAGAGGTCAAGAAATGCTATCGGGGGGCTTCTTACCGCCGGCCAGTATATATCTCAAGTTGTGGGTTGACCTCGCCTAAAAACGCTGGTCTGTTCACGAGGCGGGTTAGCCAGTCGAAGACTCCAAGCATACTCTAAGAAGAACACGTGAAGTTGCCAACATACTTGAATGCTTGCGAGATGGTCATGGGAGACACCAAAGCCGACGATACCATATCCGCAGGCGAGGACTCGAGGGACGTCGACCTTGAATGCCCGCTAGAAGGAGTGACGGCTGACAGCGCGGAGATGGACGTCGAATCCACGGACTCGCTATAGATTGCCGGTTTCTGCGTCGAAGGGAAAAACTTCGTGTCCAAGCTCAAAGGTAGCGAGTAGCCGCCGGCATCCCATGGCGTCCGGCTCTTGAGCGCCGGCCGGTATTCGTCGGAGCAGGTCCTCGCAGGGCTCTTTTCCGGCGAGGGCGTGGGCAGGCCCGCCCACGAAGGTGGGACTGATTCAACCGCTGATTCTTGGGATTGGTGCTGTTGAACGTCTTCAGCTTCTTTCAAATTAGTTCCCACTGAAGAATTCAATAATGACAAGAGGTCCATTTCCTTCTGACTGGTTGACTTTTTGTTGGGTTAGGGGAGGTCGTCGTATCCCGAAGGGGGGCGTTAAAGTTGCTGCCCGTCGATAAGTCCAGGCTGAAATGGCTTCCAAAATTTCCTTTCGCACTGCTTCGCTTCAGAAACCAAATGATCCTACACCTGCGTTGAAGGCGTCTTTTAAGAATTGGGAAAGGATCACCAATCGTGTTCGTCAATGTTGCTACTCTCGTTCTCCACTTTGTGTGTGTCGCCGGCACTTTCGGTTCGCTGTCAAAACGGAACAAGACCTGTATAAGTCGATCTATGTGGTGACGTCGGAATCGGCGGAGAACAAATTCTTCTTTCCAGCACTAAATATCAACATGGAATATCCGCCGTCGACAAATCCCACTGCTAATCCGGTCGTCCTGGATAGAGAAATAGAACACCGGTCGGGTGAGTGGGGGATGTGTTGGTGCGAGTGTTGTGTGTGTGGAGTTGGTGACGAATTTGTTGGTGAACCCTGAGAGACAAGAGGGGCGGCGGGGGGCGGTGATAGTGAAGCTATTTGTGTCTGAACAAGCAAGACAGATGGAAGGCGAAAAAGAGGGTATCTAGGGGTGGGTATCGCAAAGCCAGCAACAGGGCAAGCAAACCATATAAGTCCGAAAGGTGAAGGTGGTAGGCGATCGACGAAGGAGTGTCGCACTGACAACCCCAATGTGGATTGAAACACCCGAAACGCCTGTGAGCCAACAAAGTTATTGTAGATAACGTTGCGGTCAGAGCAGCTTCGAACCCTCAGGTTGATCACCCAGAACCCCGTTCCCTAGCGTCGGATCGCCCACGAACCGAAGAAAAATAGAGAAGGTGCGAAAAGAGAGAATATACCAACCCGGAGACCTCTTTTCACACTTACACCTCAGCGTCCGGGGGGAGGGGGGCGGGGTAATGGAGGGTGTGGATGGAATTGATCCCTAAGACACTCTGAATAACTGGGAGGGTGAATCCTAGCAAGGGGGGCACGATGAATAAAAAAAAGGAGAGAACAGGAATGGGAAATGGGGGTGGTAGTGCCATTCGGCAGCCGGCGTCGTAGCAGCGCGAATGGGTTTCCTCAGGAAGGGAATGTTGAGGCACTACGCTGGCGGAGGAGGATGCCAGAGTCTCATACCATAGCCACCGCGGGAGAGTGGAGAAGGATTTGTGCTATTAATGGAAGTCGTTGCGTTTCAATGGAGAAGAAAAACGACTTAGGACGTCAACAGTTCAAACGTTGACCAGCAACGGGTAGCAAGGATGAACGAAGATGGGGGAGAGAGAGAAGATCTGATGATGGGCTGCCCCAGGTGAGATGGGGAAGAAACGATACTGTCGTTGCCCTTCTCAAGATGCGTGCAGGTTAGGATGAAAGGCGCCATGCGGCGATGAGGGTACTCCAAACACGAATGCAGGCCATGGCTGCGTATCCAACGCATGAAAGTCACTGTCTGTTCTAAAGACGCGACTTGTTTGAAATGTACAGTGCAGCGATGGTTCTGGCGCGGGAGTTGGAGGGGAGAAGTCGAGGATGAAAATGGAAGTGCCGGAGACGGCGATCCGCACAAAACCAAGAGCACAGAGTAGAGTGATAGAGCGTTCTTTTGCCTGCACCAACACTATAAAACGCCGTGGTAATACGGAGATTTACCGTTGGGTTAGCGCAGCTAAAGTACCCGGGTCCAGGGATGTGAGAAGAGCTATAATAGCACCGAGACTCGGAGAGCATGTAGGGTCGCAGCAGGAGCCTCCTCTGTTGCCGCAGACTAGCGTGATCGCAGTTGTTGGGCCAGGGTCATGCTGGTCATCTCATGGCCTGCGCCGAGGAAAGCAAGGATACATCGGTTTATGCGGTTCCTCCCCCGATGATGTGTGCGTCAAGGTGGAGTTCCTAGAATCATTCCTCTCAGGCAGGGGAGGGAAAAAGGTCCCTGAATGAGCGGGCCTGGGTCCATTCGGCCAGTACCTCGTCCTTAGTGGAGATCGGAAGGACCATTGATCTTCTTCGTTCTCTCTTCTTTGCCCATGCAAGTACGCAGGTACCATACTATACACTACAATGGCAGATAATGTCAGGCTCCTGTGTCGATCGATATTGGAGAAAACAGCCTGTGGCATGTACTATACGCCCGGCTCACTGCCTGGCCTTGTGGGGAGGTGGAGTATGTATCAGGTATTTAACTCTGGCTTCGTATCGCGAATTCACCCGGGGCCGCGTACACTATCAGACTATTATGTACGAAGTATACCAAGCCACTCGTCTGGCTGTGAGGGGCTTCAGCGTACGAGTTGTGGAGGAATCAAATCAGAGTCAAAAACGGCTTGGGGCTTATTACGGAGCTTGGAGCCACTTAACACCACCGCAGTTGGAAGGCGGTGTCGGTCAGGGGTATAGTGCTTCCGGATATTATGAAGTACAGTTGTATTGCTTGCACCCGAAAGAGGAATAAAATTCAACGCAAAGAAGATTGGTCAATGGTGCAGCTATTGACGAAGAGCAACGTATTCTTGCAGACCTGAGTCGAGGATGTACTTGTGAAGAGAGGAATTGATTGGCTGGTTTGGCTGCTACCATCCCCAAGTCTTCGAGAAATGATCGGCAGGCTGAGACCCGACAAGGGTCCATGAAACTCGCTCTAATGTCGACCTGGGGTGTTTGATACAAGGTCCTGGTGGCCCTTGCTCCCAAACCACGGACATTGTCCATTCCATGGGACCATGGAGGAGGAGCCCGCCCGGCTCGCTGCGCACGTCCAGCAGTCTGCGACCGGGTTGGGGGACCACCGCCAGAAAATCTCAGCCAAGACTCCCCAGGCTGGTTGCGAGCAAGTGGGAAGAGTTGAAGGATCGATGGCAGGGAAGAGATAATAACAGAGATCGATTTGATGGAACCGCGGTGTGATGGAAGTGATGCTAAATTTAACCAGCTTATGTTCTTTTCATTTTTCTGAGTCGAATGCAACGCACATATCTCAAATCATTTCGATTCTCATCCGGAGTAGCAATATAAGCTTGTTGAGAACAGACTGTTCCAGGATGCCTCGGACCGGCATGAGGTTTCGCATTCGCGTATTCATTCATTTTGCGCAAGGGAAATGTGCATATTCTCTTTGATGAAGAAGAGATTGTCAAGAAGCAAACAAATGCTGGGTTCGTCAAGAACACTATCCACTAGACCAAGCGAGGTGAGTTTCATCCAGCCCAATACTTCTTCTCATGAGTGCGTTAGTTTGTAGTCCATACCACTGTCCCCAAAATCCCGCGTCATAGAAGGGGGCTTGGGTCCGTTGATTGACAAAAGAAAACGGTCGAGGCAACGAGTGGACACAGTTTGTGGCGCGATGCTACTGTTGGTTCCCGCGCTTTTTCCAGAGGCACTAACATGGAATTATGGAATTATGGAATTGTGCAGTCTCAGGGAAGCTTGCTCCGGGAAGTAGACAGTATGCAGTGCGGATGTGTTGTCTGACTACCTCACCAGTCCAGGCGCATATCACTCGTGCGCTCGTGCGCTCGTCTTACAAAGTCAGATACCGCAGTCGAAGACAGGTTCAAATGAAGCGGAAAAAGAAGGGGAGAAATAAATAAACACACATTGTGTCTTGCAAGCTGCATTTCGGAAGCGATGCGGGCTTCAGTCAACTGTGGGGGTTGAAACATAGTGGACCTCAGAAAAGCGCGAGTGCAGGCGCGTGCTGCACGCAGGGAGAAGGTGTCCTTGGTTATGAAGGCTACCTTCGAGTAGTGTATGTAGATACCTGTCCTGAGAGCATAACTAGCTCCCTAATGCCCTTAGGCATGCACGAAGAAGGTCTCCAGCATTTCCCACTACTTTTGGGATACTGGAGAAAACTTTGGGCATGGACCCCCCCTCACATGAGGGCGAAGCGGGTAGCAGGTGGAATTGCCGGGAGTGCGTGTAAAGTGGGAGCCATCTAATCATGCAAACTATAATACCATGAAGCTCACTTGAGGCTACGCCTAGGATCTCAACCATGGTACCAATTGATCTGCAAAGCCCGGTTAGCAAGTCAGAATAGCGGCCGATTCCAAAGCAGGTACCGGGAAAGGTCCTCTCTCCAGCCGATGCAGGTGAGCACATCAATGTACAAGAACGGGCGTCAGCAGCGTGCGTCTCCGATGTTTGTCAACTAGTTTAGTAGCTCAGGGATCCCGAAGAATGCGTGAAGAGTTTTGATACTTTGTGGAGGTTGCGATTGGCTCCTCATCTGCGTGTGCGTTGCGCGGCCCATGACGTTTCAAGTGGGTGGGCTGCATCATAGGGATGTCGCTATCGATAATACAGCTGGCGGCAAGGGGAAAAGTGGGATGCGCCCAATCCTAAGAAACGACTTGGAAGTCTGGGCTTGTTAGCTCTATGCCATTATGCGTGCAAGTGATAATAATAATAATACTACCACCTCAACTTCTAGCACACATTTGACGGTCAATGCTCTCGCAAGCTGCTTCCCCTATACAGTCGAGCAGCCAACATTGAATCTGTAACGTCTGTGGCTTGGCTCGGTGGGAAGACCCGAAGCGACCCCGTCGACCTGTAAGAAAGAAGTCCTAGTTGGTCGCTGATCGTTTCAGCCGGGGCCGAGAGAGCCGCGTTGTGACGATCGCGTGGCTTGGAGGCGGGCAGGTATGGGGAAGAGTCATGCACCCGATGTTGGTGGGGGGTTGATGGTGAGGAGGTAACCAGGATTTCCAGGGGGCTACAACGAGCTGCTTGTACTCGTAGTTGAGGGTAAGGGTTAGGCGGGCGATCCGCCCTCTCTGTCGGATGTCGAATTTGTCCCAGGGGATAGAATCAGCGAAAACAAGAATGAGACGCAATGAGAAGAAAGGCTGGGTCGGTTGATGTTCGCCTCGCTTCATTTGTCTACGTTTGGGCAACTGATTGAAGCATCAAATTGATCTAAACTAACACTGGGAGGGTTGACCTGACAGTCCCTTCCCTGCATCCGCCCCGAGAAAAGTTCTACTATGTACCTGCCTTCCCCGATTGTGATACATTGCAAATCTACTCTGTACACTGATAACGTTATCAGGACCTCTCGAACAATTGAAGGCATGTGACGGCTAGTCGGGACATTAAACGAGCAGCTGCCATCCAAAATCAGTATGAAATTTCTGTAACGGGCAAGGGCCAAGATCGCCAGGTGTTTTTCATTTGAAGTTCGCTCTTTCTACTAGTGTTTAGGCGAGTCCACCTCAGGACTCTTGTACTTCGTTAGTTAATGGGGCAGGAGAGACTCACAAGTTGCTTCGCGTCACCGGAAACTGCACATCAAGATTGATCCATCCCGCCTTCCTCTATTGTGGCCATCCTGATTCCTAATGTACTTCGTATTTTTCCCCCAGACCAGGCCAAACAATTGTGGCTGCCAGATACAGTAAGCCGCCCCTGAATGGTCTGAAGGAGCGACCGCATCACCAAGTTCCGTCCAGAGTGTCCAAACATTCTCCAAACGATAAACGCTCCTCTCCGCTTTGCCTTGCTGCTCTTGATCAGGCAGTTAACCCACTTTGATGATTCCCCCCCACACGTTTTGTGATTCGGTGGATGTGCCTCACATTGGCGTCTCTTTTTTTTCTTTTCTTGATACCTGTGGCGTGCTGCCAGGGATAGATAGGCTTGGATTGGCCTCTCAGCAGGTGGCTTGAACTGCTCTTGGCATCGGTTTCATCCCATTTTTAGCTCATCGCTGGGGCTTTCCCTGCATTTCTGATTCCTACTTCCTTCCACGGCTCCGTTCCATCCTTGGATGATTCCACTGGGGCAGTGGAGCTTCGTCGGACGACAAGTCGGGCTCCATCCTTCGAGAGCTGAGATCCGTTCGCCATCTATGAAATACGTCAGCGCTGGTGGCTTACAGCCCTGAGACGCCCAGGACAAGAAAAATATTTCCTGGTTGACGTCTAATCAACAATGTCTCTGAGGACGAGCAGGGGGGATGAAGCGTCGCACTGCTAGACAGTGAGCAAGCAGCCGCAGCAACAAGTTCTAACAATATCATTAATGCGATTCGCCGAAGCGCAGCATCATCGATTGGCGCAGTATCGTTCGTTGTAGCAGGCGAGTGCAAACCTAGATGGTTGTTTCGTCCTTGCCGGGTCAGGATTGGGATCGAGCTCCGGTGTCACCTAGCTTCACCTTCTTTCACCCCTGCGCCCTACCTCTATTCCTAAATCCGGTTCCACTGGTGTTCCCAACTGTCGCCTGCTTGGATGCATATCCCCAATATTCCGCAACGCATTCGACAACCTGGGATGGCCAGCGTCGCTCCATCATTCAATTCCCAAAAAATCCTCCAATGTACCATCCTAGGTTTGGCCATCGCCATCGAACTAGTGAGGTTGTATCCAAGATTCGAGGGAGGGATCGGCGTCACAAATCGGGGCGACTGGCTGAAAGCAGCACAGGACTTCGGCTTTTCTAGCTCTACACTACGACTCTACCCTTCCATCCACCTCGTCCGAAATCCGGGACAAGAACCGCCGAACATCGCTGTAAGACGTTCTAGAACGGTACCATTGGATTCCAATCCACGGCACCTCTGCTCGACCATGGCCCGACCATCCAAGATTAACCAAGCCAGCGCCATTTCTTCTTTTTCTTTTCCTAGTAGTTTCTTTCAATGTTGTGAACTATACAGATATACTTTGGAGCTTCGCTTGTGCATGCAAGGACGACCAAACATGTTTGCAATGACTTCAAACTGAGAATCTAACATGCTGAGCTTGCAGGAACCAATTTAGCCGAACCTGCAAACTGCCTCTGGTGATTTTTCTTCTCCGGCGCTTAGTCTGATGACGCTCGAGGATGAGCTCAGCGACCAGGGCATTTCCGAGCCGTTGAAACTGCCTGTGCCGTTTCCCCCTTCGAGCTCTGCAGTTCTCTGCATGTCAAAGAACGCAGGCCGGGGAACTCCTGCCCCCAGCTCGTCATTAATAGAGTTCTCGGTTGAGAGACCGGGTTTCCTACGGATGATCCCGATGAGCGATCCTAGCGGGCCTCCGATGTTTGATGATAGAACTTCCTTTGAGAGTAGACCTCCTCGGCTGTGGTGCTGGAGGCGAGCTGCGATCAAACGTAACGCATCCTGTCGCGCGAAAGCCTTGCTTCTAGATGTGGGAGGGAATGCTCCCAACGTAGTTTCAAGTCTTGACCACATGACGATATGACGATATGACGAACCGTTCTTGTCATTGCTGTAATAATTCGTCTGGGTGAGCTTCAAAGGATCGCTCGAGCCTGGGCCTTAGTTCGGGCGCATCAAATTGCAATCGTCTTCAGTTTTGCTGTCCCTTGGCTCTAAAAGCAGCAACGTACCCGACTTAGGGTATGCAGTGACTCGGTCGACAGCGACACGGGTACAAAGTATGCGACTCTTTGGAGAAGAAAAATATACGCAATGTGTAGGAATTTCGGAAAGAATCCTTCCTGGTGGCGTCGACTTACACCGGATCTAACACGAACAAATGCTTTGCTCCTGCCGTCTTACAGTGATTATTCCTCAGCTCGTCTCAACGGCACCCAGCCGCAAGCTTGTAAGCTTCTTTACATCATGCAGTGCGCCTCGGGTTCTATGTAACGGAGGGGCGCCGACTGGTTCTGCTCATTTCCGAAGAAGGCTTTGGTATTATGGCGCCTATGGCGTCACCCTTGTTGGGAGATACCTCTCTTTTGTTGCCACATTAATGGCCATGTCTTTCGTCTGAAAGGATATGGGGCCCCTCCTAGAACGTCAGCTGTCAGCCCAATTTTTCTTCATCTTTCTGTTTTAGAACTCTTGGCAGAGAGGCTCTGCTTTCCAACAAGCAGGCGAAAACACCTCAGACTAGTTGGGGCGCCGTCAGCAAACCCTGGCAGGATTCTATTCCCGGCTAGTTTATATGAATCGGCCGCGCGTGGTCTTGTTGGTGCCAAATCCATGTTTGTGCTCGTGGCTATGTCGTGAAGGTTTGCCTGTCGACATTATCTGCGAGTCAATGCAAGATTTACCCTACTCTATATTTTGGGGGGCAGGAGTTTGATTGAAGTAAGCAAGAAAAGTCGATTTCATCTTAGAGAGCGAGATAAAACTATCCTTACCAGTCTACATGTCTAAAGTGATAGAGAGACCAGCCTCCAGGGTGCCCACCTCGTCTCGTATGCGACGAGAGGTAAGATGGGAGAGTGGGTGACCAGGCTTGTCAGCTGTCACGTGACTACTGCTCTACAACATACTTCGCAAGTCCCATATGATATGGGAATGAACCTAGACTTTACAGATACCAGAAGAATAAGACTAGATTGACCAAGATACCATAGACAGACAGCTACCAAGGGCTCCCAAGGTGGTTGTTTCAGTATCTGAAGTCCGTCTAATTGAACCATTAACCATTCCATCTTTGTTTCTCTTCTTCGTGACCCTTTTTATCGTCCCCAGGACTCCCATTTGTTCCCTGCAGCCTGCGACCAGTCACAAGGCTACTATTCCGGTCATTGTATACCTTGTGGATCTGTCCTCTTACTTCCTTCGTTGCTCCCTGCATTCTATGAGGTGCAAATTCGGATGGATTACCACCTTGCAAAAACACTCTCGGATGCCTACCGAACCAAGACCCCCCCTTGCCGGTGTCTTAAGGAAGAAGACATGCAAAATGTCATGTTCCGATGCGCTTAACTCAACCTGCCGACACGCTTATTTCTTCTTCACTCTTCGGACACTGAGTTTACTCTGACCTACTCCACCTCTCTAGCAGATACCGTCTATAAGTCTATCTGGACCTTCAATGTTGATCCTCGGTGTTCCAATGGGAATAAGGCTAAAGCCGGGCGTTCTTCATACTCGGCACAAACTACTATTTTCTAGACCATCTCTTTCATCCACCCTCCCCCATCTCTAGATAGCTACGCATGCACATAAGCACGAGAGGTCACATCCCGAAGGTATCACAGATATATCTCGGCACGAAGCGAAGGAGAATAACAGCCTAACGGGGGAAAACAATGCCGTGGAACCCCAGGAGGCCAATGTGGAATCTACATACCTCTCTCATCACCCGAGGGAGGATGGGGAAGAGATACCTTGGGAGTCGTTTGGCCCTAGACGACACGTCATCTGAAGTCTGCTTTTGCTTGTCTCGTGCTCTCGAGCAAGATGTGGATTTTTTTCGTTTAATCTCGAGATCTCGAGAGTGTATGGTTGATATGGATCTCGAGCGCCATTATTATGGATGCAGTAGGGTAGTCCATCAACCAGACAAGAGATTCAACTATCTTGTGAATACGGGATAAAGGCCCACAACGCCATAGAGGCCTCTCTTTATCGTTACTCTCTCGGGATAATAAAGGATCATGTGCTACGGCCCTATAAGGATCTAGAGTCGAAACGCATGCCACGAGCGTACGACGAAACGCACGAAGGGTGTATAAGCTGCCCTCGTTCGCCCCCGAGAAGGAGGCTGAGACGTCAAATGGTGTGTGAAAATCTAGATTTCTGTCGGGTATTTTCGGGGACGTCGTGGAACAGTTGAGGGAAGGGACAAGCCGGTAAAGAAGTGAGGTTATCGTGGAACTTTCCGAACAGCTAAAACCCGTTCAACTCGAAGCTCAGGGATGGGACGAAGGTGTGCTCTTGTTGAGTGATATGTCTCCTATCTCAACAACAACCGCCCCCAACCGAACGGGATAATGAAGTCAGTACTCCCGAGCGTCGGCGTTCCTCGAGTGACGTGGCTGTGGACACAACATGCACCTAGTTCATGTAGAGGGTAACGGGACATTACAGTCAGTCGATGGATAGAGAGTGTTTTTTAAAGCAAAGCTCTCCATCCAATAATAGCGGTTGCGCAAAATTTCGAGGATATCGTGGCTTCCGTGATCCCGTGGGAACCGACGCTGTTGTCCTCCCTCGGGCGTATCATCCCAGAAACGAGGCGGGTTCTTACGGAAACTATAAACGACGGGACTGTGCGACAATCATGTGTATTACGATTTCTTGTCGATTTCTTTCCTTCTTGATTCTTTTCTATGGAAATGTGTAAAGGCTCTCGACCTAGAACAAGTCATCGATGGCCTTGTCTGCGTCCTTTCCAATAAGTTCCACCATTCCCTGTGCAAGGAGGAGGGGGAAAACCGCCAAAAGTTAGAACCATGCGAGGGGACAAAGTATAGGAGAAGGAAAAAGGAAGAAAAAAGAGGCGGAGCTCACCTCTGGCATGATGGGCTTCCCATCTTCGCCCTTGACATAACGAAAAGGCATCTCGGTGCTCTCGTGCTCGTTGAACTTGAGCTCGGGGAAGTCGTCGTATGGGATCTTGTCGAGCGGTACTGTGAAGTGAGCAAAAGGTGAGTGTGTTAGTGACTCTATCCCCATCTCCGCCCCCCTCCCTCTTGCTTCTTTGTGAATGGGTGGGCAGACGCTGGCGACAACTACGTACTCTTGTCCTGGACTACGATTCTTGTGACGCGGACAGCTGTGTCCGTCGTCATCTGCTTAGGACCGAGGCGGCGTCCCTCAAAGCCTTTTTCACGGAGCTCGGAGGTGCGGTCTTGAGCACCGACTTCGTCAGTAATTTCCAATAAACTCGAAATTCATACCGCAAAGTTGTATACCTCTCGGCGGATCATCTCCTATTTGCGAGTCAGCTTAAAGGTCCCTCAAAAGGCGCAATCCATCGGCGCATCATCTACACCCGGGCAAAACACCGCCGGCAGAACTTCCATACCCAAGATGCCACCAAACAAAAACACATCAAACGTCTCTCCATCCTCGGGACTCAGATCTTTCGCCGCCGATGGATCCAACAAGCACACGCGCGACTTGTCATCGCCGTACAGCTCCTCAACGCTCCTCGAGTCCGACTTGAAAGCGGGCTCGGCGGCCAGCGACGGGGGCGTCTTGAAAGTAGGAGGGAGCGAGGAGAGACAGAAGGTGCAGCCAGCGGCGTGGGATTCCTTTGCGATTGAGATGTATTCGAGCTCTGACCAGGGGCCGAGCTCGGGGTCGAGATGCTCGACGATGTACGTCGGGCTCCGTTTGGCGGGGTCGTTCTGGGCTGCCATTTGTTATGACTCGGAGGAAATATTTAATTGTGGACAAATACAAGGTACCTCTAGGCGTGTGTTTAGGACTTATGAGATGTTATATTTAACAGCAAAGGATGCATGAAGGTGAGAACTCCACCATCTAAGAATCTGAGAACAAGCCACCACCGGTTCTCGCCCTGCAACTACTGAAACTACTAGTGGGCCTGGCCCTATTACCAGAGACTTGGATTGTGTGAAGTCTGGCTGTTGTCAGAAGACTCAGAACCTAAACTTGCGGCCCACACTTCTAGGCTCGACAGAACTACTTCGTACCATTGATCACTTGGAGCTGCTATCCCAGGTGAATGCAATGTGCAATGTGCCCAAGTTTGTTCCATTGTCGCCCCCCTATCAGCCACGATCCCACGATCCCACGATCCCACGATCCCACGATGTGAGACAACCATGTGGCGTCCCCAGACTTCTTTCTCACTTTGGTAGTCCGGCGCCTCCCCGGTTAATTAATTTACTCATTCTAATTGTACAAGTACCTTTGTAACACAGCCTGGCTTTTCCTAAAACCACCTTTGCTTGGATCAACGAGCTAACAACTCGAGCACGGAGTATGGCGAACCCACCATGACCCTCTCTCCTCGGCCTCTCTTTGAAAGAGGCCCTCAAGGATGATTCCAACTTGCTAAACCAACTTCGCGACGGAAACGAAGTTGACGAGTTCAAGCGCTCCCTCGCAGAGCAACCGTCTGTGCTAGAATCCCTTGTCGCCTTTCAGTTCAGCTTAGACGCCTCGACCTGCAAGGTTAGGGACGTTGTAGAATGGCTAACTGGGCTTCAATGTTGTCATTCCTGCCACTATTGGCCTGGATAGGCGTGCTGTCGTCAGGTGTCCGATGCCTGCGAATTGCAGCGCTTCTTGCAGGAACTGTTACAGACCATTGGCCACACCTGTTTCCTTTCCATCTATGTGATGTGCGGGTAGGCTGCACTATGCCGTGTCATTTCTATTAAATTTTGTTTCCTCTCAATTCCATCTCAATCAGAATGTCTTGATTGTTTCTATCGAAACTCAATCCGGTGGTTTTCATGCCTTGGATGACGGCCCCTACTATGACGTCCACCCCGATGGGGCCAGATCGCCTGCAGGATCTCCCACTACACGTACTTGATGAGCTTTGCGGGCACCTAACACGAGACAAGGCCGGACCGCGCGGCCTGCTCGCCCTCTCCCGAACGAGTACTCGGTTCGCCGTCTTAACCACAAGATTCCGCCTCCAAACAGTGCATCTCGCGGTTAAAGGCGTGCAGAAGCTACGCAGCGATATTGCGACTCTGACGGATGTGTTAGCAGCTCGTGACAATGTGCCCTACGTGAGACGACTCGAGATCCGCGGCTCGATGTCACGCGTCGCATCTGGCGAAAGGCAATATGGTGGCGGCCACGGTGAACAGGCGAGCTTGCAGGGAGCGAATGGCCCTGTGCATGACTACTGGCCGCCCAACGACGACGGCGACTTTTGGGGGCCGGCCCTGGAACCAGTCGACTTTGATCCTACGGGGCCTGGCTCGGCCGGGCAAGACCGGGTACGGGATCTGGCTGCATGGTCCCGTTTAGCCAGCTTCATCAGGGAGCTGATCCAGCTCGCCGACGTCGTCTACGCATGTGAAGATCAGGTGCCAGTATGTATACTTGAAGTGCTACACACCCATCCATTGAGACCCCGCCTACACGTCCATAGTTTCAGTTTGCGCAGTCTTCATCAGCCTGCGTCCAGTCTCCACGACATCGACCATGACGAATACCTCCTCGCCTCATCGCCATGCCTGTCAAGCATTCGAGCGCGTGGCACTGCATCTGGCTTTGATTCGGGCGGCCGCATCAGTTTTAATGAAGAAGCAATTCTGCGAATGGTAGCTGGGGGGCTTTGCGCCCTAAAGGCTGTTTCTATATGGGTGAAGGGCCCAGGTGCAACCATCGAGCACCACAGGGCTCTATCAGCTCCAAGACCCACGTGGGCAGGATTTTTCCGCAACGATGCGCACGGTTTTCCCGATGACAGACTTGGTGCACTTGAGAAGTTAGTACTTGTCGGCGGCGAATGCCTGACCCCTCAGATCGTCACGACTTGGAGGAACCACGCAGACTTTAACATGCTTCTGTCCTTGCATCTGCTCTTCGCGTCTACGAGTCTCGCCGCACTGCAGACCCTCACTGAAGTCGCTAAGAGCCAGGGTCTAGTGTCCCTTCAAACCTTAGCTCTCTCTATGTCCTCTTTCGATTTCCTCGAGCAGGAACATCTCGACACGGCTCTCGCTTCATTCTTGCGCTTGCTGAGACCACTATCCAATATCCAAATTGATGGCATCTTTGGCGGTGAGGCGTTTGAGGCTGTTCTTTCTCACGGCTCATCCTTGCGGAGGCTTAGACTTATCCCGGAACGCGGGAGATACCTTGACTTGAAACCTTATATCCTGTCGCGCTCTCGTATCGAACAGTTGACTTACGCTTGTCCAAGCCTCGAAGATGTTGAACTTCTTATTCCCCGATCTAAGGGCAATGAGGGGGAGGTGCGAACTTACAGAGCTCTCAGCCAGCTGCCTCATCTCGACTGCCTCAGCCTGCTCCTGGACTGCTCCAACCTCCATGCGATGGAAGAAGCTGAATCAGAATCAGAGCTGACTGATGTCGAGAAGCAGCTACCCGAAAGCGACGTTGATGTAGCTTCCAAATACCTCCGCGACGCATTCATAAATGTTGCTGTGGACGATATAGCTGCAGCAGATATCTTCAACTCCTTATCCTCCCAACGTACTCCTCGAATTATTAGCATCCGCCCCACCGGTGCAGGGGATTTCGGGACCGCATATGTCGATAGGCCATTTTATACGATTGCACTGTGCCTAGGCCGGCACTGGGTCCGAATTCGCAACCAGAGGGCTGGCCGCGACGAATACTATACAGCAGAGATCGGGTCCGAGGAGATGAAGGAGGCAGAGAAGAAGCTGAGCAATGACATTGATCCATTCTACGAGGCTATTCTGAATTCTATATGGCCTAATGCGAAGGAGCATAGAAAGCAAGAATGGAAGGGTCTGCGACTATGGAGGGAACCTGATCGGTTGGATGAGTATCCCTGTCCGCCCGAAACGGGTTGTGGACGCTCTTGATAGTATCTCGCGATTGACGCCGCAGAAATGCGGTTGGACTTGATGCATATCTCAATGCCATACGGGCTCACACCTTTCCCATCGATGGGAGGGCCTGTTAGTGGGATGTAAGGCTCGTAACCATCGGGGATAGGGAAGATTGTCGATATACCAGGTGCGGTGCCGCAAACCCTCCAGACAGCCGGGTGGGCGGCGCATGAGGCGACGCTGCAGTCTCTGAACTGGTACGCGATCTACCAAGCAACCAACCGGTGACATACTCAAAATCGAAATATACCATTGGAAATGTCGGGGCCTGTTGCGCGTTTACCATATCAGACTGACTGACTGATATAAATTATCCTCTCTTATCTAATGTCTATGCGAATGGCCTTCTTCGCATCAAACCCGTGTTTACCGGAATCACTCTTCCCGCCAACAGGTACACTCGTCCCAGGAAGGACATAGCCGCGCTGGTTGCTCGCGACCCTAAGGTCGTTGTCCTTTTTGAAATCCATCGAGTAGTGCGTATGTCCGTAGATCCAGCACCGAACACGCCCCCAGTCTTCAGAAGACCCGCCCAAAAGATCAGTCGCGAAAGCGCAGGTCCATGGATTCTTTAGATTGTTCTGGCCGCGCGTTTCGAGAATCGACGGCGCATGGTGTGTGACCACGATAACAATCTTTTCACTTCCTTCCTTTGAAACCGAATTAAGCGTTGCCCTCAACCATCTTAGATCTGTTTCATGAGCCTCGTTGTGGTTCTCGATCGTCCAATCTTTGATCTTTTGAAAGTCCTTCACCCTACTCCGTACAACCTCAGCGGCATCTTGTGGTATGCGGGACCAGAGCGTGCAGCCTAGGACAATAATTTTACCGTCGGCAACATCTCTCGTTTCTCGATGAAGGAGAGTTAACTTTCCCTCTAGTAGAGGTTCGTTCGCTAGTTTCTGCGCGGTAGATATTCCTTCGTCGAAGCTCAATCCGTAGAATTCATGATTGCCCAGCACGAGGAAGACACGCTTATACCGCGCCGTCTGCCTGGCGAGAAACTGGAGATACGCATCATAGTCGATCAGGCGGCCAATGTCGCCAGCTAGGATGAGGTGGGGAGCGGTGACGGGGAAATCAAAAGTGGTGTATTGTTGACCGACTTCGAGGTGAAGGTCGGACATGAATTGGAAGGTCCTCAGGTCTGATTCCGACGACCCGGTTTGTTTTAGGGCGTCCCGTGAGATGCTTGCCTTGAGCCGTGAAAGATATTGTTTCATGCTGTTGGCGTTAACTTTTGGCAATGGGAGCTTGAACCACCTTCCAAAGGGGACGGGCCAACACGGAAGCCTGGGAATCGATTGATAGAGCTGTCCCGGCGTTTAAATTTGGTTCCATGTTGTTCTTGTCAGGCCGCACAGGGCGCCATGTTTGCGTCGACACACTCCTGCGCTGCAGTGACCATGCTTTCATTGTTTCTGGGCCCTTCTCTGCATCACCTCGACTCTCTTCAGGCCGGCACCTGGCGCAGGATACTTCACATGCCGCTATGAAGCTCTAGTATCTTTACGACTTCTGCCGATCAAATCTTCCCGCGATAATCACGATCGATAGCGATGATCGGTTACAACTGCACCATGGAAGTAAGGCGAGAGGTGGCCTTAGTCAGCGATGCGCAGACAATGGAGGAACAATTTGAAGACACAATTGTACAATCCCGAGCCTCTCATTCTTTCGTTAGTCACTACGAAGTACAGGCTCCGGTTTAAACGGCAGACTGGCACACGAGGGATGGTCAAGGACCCGGAGATCATCGGTCAATTGATGCACTGATCCCCTCGACTCGATCTCTGTGTTGCAGGTTCGTGCTCAGCCACCTTACGGAGCCGGTCCCTGGATCATCAGGCGACGCCTGTCCAAGGTCACAACCACCACTGGTAAATTGGCGAAACGCTGCCTGTTGCAGATGTACCCAGGTGCCTATGACTGTTCGCAGTCACTGCCTGGCTCAATCCGGAGCGTGCGCGTCAGACGGCAAGATTTACACAACGCTCTCCTCCGTTATGCTACATTGCTACATTGCTGCATTGCTACGACGGCGACGGCGGATTGAATATCTCCAAGGCCACCTTTCACAACTCAGCAATCATCCCGTCCCTTTTTTTCCCACGACGATCTCTTTCCCTTCCATAGATCTCTCCTTCCATTCATTATTCCTCGGCTTCGGCTTCATTTTCTTGCCCTTGAATTTTATAGTTTATTTGGATATTTCTCTTTTTTTGCCCCTTGCTTAACCGTCGCTCTTCCATGTTGGATACCTGACAGCCTCCGAACACGTCCCTCCTCGCCAGCCACTTGCGCGGTGATTGATGGGCCGTTTCCCTCGTCTCCATTAACTCCTCAAACTACTCCCTCCTATCATTAGTGATCTCGATCCAAAATGAAGCCGAGGCCGTCAGTTTCGGCCCTGCGCCGCCTCGGTGCCGCCGTCACGGCCCTCTCGCTACCAGCCCTCGTCCTCGGACAATCCGCCGCCGACTACTTTGTCCAGAATCTACCTGGAGCACCCGCCGAACCTCCCATCAAGATGCATGCCGGGTACGTTTCGTTTTCTTTTGGAATTTGCTCATCATCAGGGCCCAGACTTCACATCGACTAACATTGCCCCCCCCCCCCCCTGTCAGACACATCGAAATCACCCCCGAGACCAACGGTAACCTCTTCTTCTGGCACTTCCAAAACCAACACATCGCCAACAAGCAGCGAACCGTCATCTGGCTCAACGGCGGGCCCGGCTGCAGTTCCGAGGACGGCGCCCTGATGGAGATCGGCCCCTACCGCGTCAACGACGACCTGACGCTCTCCTACAACGAGGGCTCGTGGAGCGAGTTTGCGAACCTCCTCTTCGTCGATAACCCCGTCGGCACGGGATACAGCTTCGTCAGCACGAATAGCTACGTGACGGAGTTGACGGAGATGGCGAACCAGTTTGTGACGTTTTTGGAGAAGTATTTTGCTCTTTTCCCCGAGTACGAGCAAGATGATGTAAGTTTGGAACACTCTCTCTCACACACACACACACACACACACACACACACACACACACACACACACACACACGCGCGCGCGCGCACCTTCGACCTTCGATCAGGATCGCCCGGGGCGGAGGCCGTTGCGTGTGTTCCTGTATCCATGTCTCTCGACGCTGACCCTCTCACAGATTTACTTTGCCGGCGAGTCCTACGCAGGCCAGCATATCCCCTACATCGCCAAGGCCATCCTCGACCGCAACAAGAAACCCGCTACGAGATCGCCATGGAACGTCAAAGGTCTCCTAATCGGAAACGGCTGGATCGCTCCCAAGGAGCAGTACGAGTCCTATCTCCAATTCTCCTACGCGCGCGACATCATCAAAAAGGACAGCGCCGACGCCAACAAGCTCCAACAGCAATGGCGCATCTGCGAATCACGAATAGCCACCGACCCGGGTCGAGTCGACTACTCCGAATGCGAGACCATCCTCCGCAACATCCTCGAGATGACCGCCGACATGAACCCCAAGGGCCAGAGGCAATGCTACAACATGTACGACGTCCGCCTCAAGGATCTCTACCCTGCCTGCGGCATGAACTGGCCGCCCGATCTCAAGAACGTCGAACCCTACCTCCGCCACAAGGACGTCGTCGCCGCCCTGCACGTCAACAGCCACAAGACCTCCGGATGGACCGAATGCTCCAACGGCGTCGGCAGCGCCTTCCAGAACCGCGACTCCAACGCCTCTGCCGAGCTCCTGCCCGGGATCCTCGCCGAGATCCCCATCCTGCTCTTCTCGGGTGCCGACGACCTCATCTGCAACCACGTGGGAACCGAGGCCTTCATCGGAAACCTCGAGTGGAACGGCGGTAAAGGGTTCGAAGTCACGCCCGGAACATGGGCGCCGCGCCGCGACTGGACCTTCGAGGGCGAGCTCGCGGGATTCTGGCAGGAGGCCCGGAATCTGACGTATGTCCTCTTCTACAACGCCTCGCACATGGTGCCGTTTGACCAGTCGCGGCGCTCGCGCGACATGCTCGACCGCTTCATGGGCGTCGACATTAGCAGCATCGGCGGGAAAGCCACCGATAGCCGGCTCGACGGCGAGAAGGGTCCCCAAACTTCCGTCCCCCCGGTCAAGAAACCGGCGGACTCTTCCTCGTCTTCGCCGGCATCCTCTTCCCCCGACACCGACGACGAGCAGGAAAAAGCCATCCAGGACGCCAAGTGGCAGGCGTACCGCCGCTCAGGCGAAATCGTCCTCGTCCTCGCCTCGGTCGGGTTCTGCGTCTGGGGCTACTACGTCTGGCGCGAGCGCCGGAAGCGCAGGGGCTACCGCGGGCTCGAGACGAACCCCGGCGGTCCCGTCGGCGGGGCCCCGCGCCGTCGTGGGGGTGGTGCCGGTGGCGCTGCGGCTTCGGGGCTCGAGGCGTTTAGGACGCGGAGGGCAGGCGGGAGGGAGAGGGATGTTGAGGCGGGGGATTTTGACGAGAGCGAGTTGGATGAGTTGCATCTCGTGACGCCGACGGAGGCGAAGGATCGGTATAGTATTGGCGGGGATAGCGATGAGGAGGAGGGGGAGAAGAAGGAGGAGAACCGTGGGGTTGAGGGGTCGTCGGGGTCGAGTGCTTCTTTGGAGAGGTGAGATGGGAGAGGCAGAAGTTTTAAGGGAAAGTAGGTGTTTCGGGAGAGACCTTTGGAATGGTCGACCGCCTTGTACCATGAGGTTTGGGGTTGCTTTTTAAGAAGGGGTTTTTCCTTTTTCCTATTTTTTCGGCGTCTTTTGGATGGAGTTTGGTTGGGCATAACATATCTAGGGAATCTATCTAGTACATAAAAGATCTATATATTCATCCAAACTTGCTCTCATTTCACAAACCTTGAAAAAGCAGAAGGTAGTACATAACATGCACTGGAGGAAGTCTAAGGTATGATGATGAAGATGAAGAAGAAGGGATGGTTTTGCTTTTATAAAACCCCTAATGTTCCTAGTTCCATAGTTGCCCTTTCTGTCTCTCTATTCCGAATAAGACTTTCCCTTTCATTCCTGTGTTCCTTTGGTCCTTTGATCCTTCCAACCTACTTTCCCTAACCAGGGTTCCATGCATGCTCCTTTTCATCAAAAACGAAAACCGAAAAGCAGTTCAAAGGAAAAAAAA
>PGIR01000275.1:0-38612 GCA_002812735.1 Scedosporium dehoogii
AAAAAGAGAGAGAGAGAGAAGAGAAAAAAGCTCCCGGCATACCATTTCGCGCAATCTCGCCAATAAAGACGGCAACCTGAGCCAACGTGAAAATATAGACAACCCATGGGATCCTCTTGCGATCGGCCCCAAACATGCCTAGCTGGCCGAGGCGAACATTTCCCTTTCTCTTCTTCTGTGTCGGGGTTGGACGACCAGAATCGGGGACATCGTAGACGTGATCGTTTCCGAATTCAATGTCTTTGTGAGGCCTGTTTTGTAGGGGAATATTTTCGTTGACTTGGTGACCTGTCTCAGGAGAGACGCGACCAGGTCCGTAGTAGGCTGTATCTTGTTGCTGAGGAAGGTTCATGTTGCTGTTATTGTAGCTGCCGAAATTACTGCTGGAGTTGTTGTTCATTGGATACGCATGGTCGTCGAAGACGGTATCGAAGGGAGAGGCGTGGGTTGGGCGGTCGGCGTTGGGTGGTCGCTGGAGAGGAGACGGCGAGGGCGAGTAAGGGCTGTGGGTGTAGGAGAGCGGCGAAGGCGATGGAATGTATCCGCCGGTCGACGACGATGCAGCAGGTCGAGTGTTGTTGTCACCGTAGGTATTGTTATGATCGTTATGGCCGCCAGCACCGTAACCGGAATAATAATCGTTCGCTGCCATTGTGGAAGTGGTTGGAGGAGAGGCAGCGGAGGGAAATTGTCGTAATGTAATAGTTTCGGGAGACGGAACGACCCAGAATGGGAAGAAGGCGTTTTGTCTGGTCACAGCGGCGATCCTTGTTACGACTCAGGCTGGCGCTCCCACTGCAAAGGGCGAATGCAAGGGGGAAAGGGGGGGTTCCGGCTCGGGTTCTGGATCTGGATTAGGTGGTGCTGGATAAAGTGTTCAATGTTGCCTTGGGACTGCACTAGACCCGAAGGCTCTGGTTTTTGGTTCGGGTTCAAATGCACGCAGCAAGGGCAGTAGCGCAGTAGTACACCGGCGACCGGTAGACCGTAACAAAAGCACTCGCTGATTTCAGGTAGTGCCCGTGGAGGGGTTTGGGGAAAGCAAAGAGAGGAAAAAGGAAGAGAAAAGAACAGAGGCGGGTGATGACGAGGCCACGACGAGGACAGGCAGGCCAAGGTAACAGGCAAATTTTCGCTGGGTATTAAAAATGCTCTGATGAATCAGAACCCACACAAATCGCCGGCTGCGGTTGGTTGAATTTTGCAGGCGAGGAAGAGACGTGTGTCGTGGGGAATGAACAGAGCCTGAATGAACAGGATTGCACTTGGCTACTCTGGAACAGGAAACGTGGAGGAGGGAGCGGTGGTTGATTTGATTCGATCAATGATGATGCGCTGCTGCTGGTGTGAATGGGCTTGGATCCCTTCTTCGTCTGGAGGCTTGCAGCTTTAGCGGCTGGCGTCTGGATTGCGTACTTGCGAGGCGGAGCTTGGTGTACTTTGTAATAATAGTTCTTTGTCCCCCAACCCCCTGTTTCAATCTTCTTTCTGTCTTTGCTCGCTTCTTCCGTCTTTCTTCGATTTTTGTTGAATTGAATTTTGTTTGTCTCGCCTAACTGCACGTCTTCGAACAACAGTTTGAAAACCAGACTCGTAGGTTACTGCTGCGGTAACGAGACGATCAAGGACCGAGAGCCAGCGTATTGTTTTTCTTTTTCCCTTTCTGGTTGCGGAATCCGGTTTGCCTGACGTACATGCAGAGCAGTAGCGTGCTTGGAGTAGATCAACCAAGTCTCAGGCAACACAGGCTGTGGGACAGGCTTTCGGAACCTTGGATTTGTCGAGGAGAGAGGAGAGGGATAACTAGGAAATACGGGACACTTCTCCTGTGGACGTAAAGATTGATGGAAACACTCTTCAAGTTTCACGTCTGAGGGGGATGAAGAAGAAATGTTTATGTACACTAACTCTCAGCCTGTGGGCTGAAAAAGTCAGGTTTTCATCAAGCTGAACCTCGACAGGGCTGTGCAGAAAATGGTGGTTACGACGCTCACTTGGCAGGAAGTGTCTTGTCTGGCAAAAGAAAGTATCTTCATCCTTCGTAGCGTTCCGCTTCCAAGTTTGGCGTTCATCGTTCCTGTCTGTGCCTGGTGTGGAGTGACTAGCGCAGCCCCTAGTCCAGCTTGAAGCAGGCAAGAGTGCGACGACGGCTGACGCAAATGTGGAGAAGGTGGCTGGCGACAGTCCCTCGTATGCCTCGGTATATGGTACATTGCCCACAGTACAGAAGAAGGAAGTCATTACCAAGGTTAGGAGACGGAACGAAATACACACTGTAATCCCAAGTATCTGTTCACAAGTTTCTATATTTACTTGCCCAATCACCTGTTCGTATCTGATTACTAAGATTAACTTAAGACATGGTGGGCCCTCGGACGAATCAGATAGATTGCAGATTGCAGCTGCGCCGAGTTTCAGATGCAGAAGTGACTATGAAGTACGAAGTAGATTATTAGCTTTCCCCCTTGGCAGCGGTTCAAACAAGGAACAGAAAACTAACTTCGGTGGAGGGCCTGGCGGTAGAAGTTTCGGAACCTAGTCTGAGGGCGATTCTACCGCCTTACCCAACATATTCTATCGCCGTCAATTGTTCATCGTCTGAACTAGCAATGTGAGAGATGCAGATGGAACTCTTGTTCCCCTCTCCAAAAACCCTTGTTCGAATCCAAGGCCTGGTTTCCATTGACCAAGTGATTTGCCGACAAGAGATCAACAATGCACTATGCTCACTCACGCCCGCCCAAAGCGCTTCTCCACGGAGCTTTGATCAACCGGTCTCGGCCGGGCCTGACCTTTGCCATGCCATCCCTGCGAACAGCGCCGCAACAGCCTTCAAGTTTGTTCGTCTTTCCTTCCTGGAGCGGGTTCCCTTGTGATCATCAATCCGTCCCCGGTATCTACACTACGCTAGGCCGTATTCCCATCCCCCACTTCTCCGCCAAACGATCACCGCAAGGAGAGTGACTAGATGCCCCGTGCAATTTTCGGTGATAGCACAAGTACTCCCGTACCGCGCATCCCGGGACGACTGTCTCGTCCGAAATGTTCTGCCTCCCATCAACTTCTGGACCTATTGATGCAGAGCACAGTCGTAGAATTTAGCCGCATTACAAGAGATGCTTCTCGGCCCCTTTAGCTCTCATGTCCAGAGCACTTGCCCGTGTTTAGAATAATCTTGCACAACAGGCATGGCAGCCGGAAGCCGGCAACACACCAGGTTCTTCCAGACAATCAAGCAATCTCTTTTGACGGCAGTTCCGCGGACTGGAAGACCCCATGTCCAAGAGACAGTAGATCCCTTCTGCGTAACCCCATTCTTCCAGGGCGATGGTCTCAAGAACCAGATCCCGGATGAACGGCCTAGTAGATTTGCATTACGAGGCAAGAGAAGTGTAGCAACTCTTCAGCGGGAAAGAAGAGGAGAAGAGAAAAAAAAGCAAGCCAAGAGATGAGGAAACCCGGATCCGAGTCCGGGGAGAACAAAAGAAGAGAACCAAGGGATCACGCATAGAAGATCTCGATACAACAATACACACGACCGAAAAGTACTGAAAACCAGGGAAAGCCCCCCTTACTTCTCTTTCCTCCGCCTTGCGTGAAGAAAGGCAACAAACTGTTTGTTTAAGATGAGAGTACGTCAGGACAACACAGGCCACTGCAAAGGTCACGGGGCACAAACGCACATCCGAGATCTCTTTGCACAAGACAAGCCTTCGAGGAATACGAGAGACTGTGCACCCATTTGACACTTCGATAGACACGTTGACCAGTAATACAGGTGCCACTCGATCACGTCAGACATCCTCGTATTTTCAACTGGACGTCGTGACATCACTCATCCGCAGTCTTTGCTTTCTTTTCTCCCTTTCATGATTATTATTGTTCTTTCTCAGGAACCCAGTGCCCAGACTTGCTAAAAGTACTCTTCGCAAACGGCCCGCTACCGGTGCGTGGGCTGAGGGAGGAAATGGCTGATGCTACGAGAGTGTATGCCAGCGTGCTTCGTACGCCTTCCAATCCGGCATTTTCGAAAATGAAACACCGACGTGTCGAAGTCACTTATTTTTCAATCCTAAGTGTGGCCAGGTGGTGTGCAAAACATGATGAGCTCAAGTCTTGTTGGGAGTGAAGTGGTTCTCAGAGCTGCCATTTGGGCGCCTTTTAAGTTTAGGTCGGGTGGCCCTCGTCCCCGTTTCCTCTTCAGACAGTATCACACTGGAATGGGTTGGCCGTTTTGTTACTTTTCAGACTTCTGGGCCTGTTCCGTCACCTTCGATGCCTTTTTCGGGGCTCGAAGTATGCTCTAAATCGCAAACTTGAGGCTCAACATTGAAGCAGAGCGGAGTGACATCGAAAACCACTCCGGGGCGATGTAGTCCAGCTCTGTCAAGTCGCAGGACATCATTTCGAGTCCCGAGAAGGACGGGTCTCGAGAACAATGTTGCGATACTCAAAGCGACCCAGCTGGCACACGAGATACAGGACCAACATCCAACTATTGACAAAAAATACAAGCGTAACCCTCTATTCCGGGCCCGCGATTTATTCCAGATCCATTGATAGTTGTACAAAAATTCATGAGAGCCGAGATGGTGATGCCATCCATCCTCAGGGGACCTCTCCCCAAACTATTGTAACAAATCTTTTCCCAGCATCATCCGTTGCCTAGCACTTGCGTAGCTGACAGTCTCTCCTCCTCTCCGTATCGTATCACACACTCGCTCCCTCGACCACGCAACATCCCGTTCATTTCTCCGACTTTCCGTCGCCCTCACCTTCCTTCTTCTCCCCCTTTCCAAACGCCTCCGATACATGGTCCATAATCAAATCCGAAATCCCCTTCCCCTCCTCCAACCCCTTCCTATGCGCCTCCAACCTCTTCTCCTTCCAATCCTCCCCCTCATCCGCCGCAAACAACCCCTTCAACCCCTTAGGCCTCCTACTCTCCTCCAACCTCCTCCTCTCCTCCTCCGAAAGCGACGCCTCCAGCTTCACCTTCTCCTCCCTCAACCTCCTCTGCGTCTCCAGAGACTTCTCCGAAAGACCCGTCGAAAACGTAGACTCCGCCCGAGTCTTGAATCGCCCGTAGATGCCCTGGCCCGTGTATTCTCGCAACAATTGGTCGGTCGAGAGGGAGAAGCCGCCCGTGAGGATGAGGAAGCGCAGGTCCATTCGGCGCGGGGGGAGGAGCATGCCGATGGGGCAGAGGACGGCCATGGCCATCCATGCGTAGTTTATGAGTGGGGGGCGGCGCGTGGGATCTGTTTGTGAGGTGGAGGACATCGTGTGTGGGTTTGTGTGGTTTGTTGGGCTAAGGTAGGGTCTACGAGGGATGATAACCCCAGAGCTTTAGCTTTTGTCGTGGGTTGAATTCGTTTGTGTGCGTCTCAAGGGACTTTCGTGGGCCGAATCGATAGTTCAAAATCGATTTCGAGGAGTTGGTGGATTTAGTGTTCTGAGGTTCACTTGGAGATGGAGTTGACGTCGTTGCCCAAAAAATTAAAATTTTGGAGTTGCATTTCCGTCACGCTACAATTTTTGTTGCCAGCCGGCAAAAGCCGCACTAACCGAATTCCGTCCGGCGCAGCCTACGAAGTAGACATCACGACCGGACCACTTTACACCACATCCGTTGATGGGAAGAAGATCCGGATGCTACCTAGATATCGTAAATAAAGTCCTCGGCAGCGAATCTAGAATAACCGAGGTGTTTTCTCCCTACACAATGAGAAAAGCCTCCAAACGAAATGTTTCAAGCCAGAAATCAGAAATGTTCTGGAGTTCGCCTTGGCCTACGTGGTTCGGTTTGCATCATAGAGATACGGATTAGCTGGCACCACTATCAACAGTATCTAGCTTAAATCCAAAGCTGTTCGATACATATAAGACTCTGCAGGGTTCAACCGTGCTCTGGGAGGTTTGGGGTCGTGTCTAACAATTCGTCATCTCCAACTCTTCGGGCCAACCGAACTCGTTATAAGTTGGGTAGGGGCCACGTCTGCGACATCTTCCAACCCTAGGCGCTCGTGGGGAGTCGGCCAGAGACCGGACTTTCTTCACCTCAGCTTGGTGGTTTATCGTCGACCGGGTGGGTGTGATGTGTCCATATGTTTTGACAGGGCCCTACACTACAGACAAGAGTTTCCCTTAGGCGGTTCCTCATGAGCAGACTCCCCATCTAGGTAAATGTGAGAAATATCAAGGGTAAGAAGAAAAAGCAGGTAAAAATAAAATACAAAAACCAGGCAAGGAATATCTCGAGTTCCTGGCCTGACATGTCCAGCTTCAGAATTTCATTTAATCGCCGCCATCGAGGGAAGTCGTCAGCTCATAGCAGCTAGCGACCCGGTGACCAAACCAAACACGGAGAGTCAAATCTATCAATGCTCCTCTCTAGAAATGGAGCCATGTCGGCTTCCCATTCTCACTTTAAAGCGACCGGTGTAGCCGAACCTTTTCCCCCTGCAAAGGTAAGTCGAAATGGCATAAGTCCTGGACAGAGAATGCTTCGTCTCGTCCCACACTCCGCCGCCCTGATCTAATTCTGTCCTCCTACAACACGGTCCTCGGAAAAGAATGGCACGAAAGAGTGTTTCGCGAAAAGAAGGCGAAGAGATCTCCACAACTGACATAAATAGAACTACTGTAGATGCCTCCTTATCGTTTATCGTCCTCTCTTGCGTGACCATCTTGCATGCTCGCAACGGCCCGATCTGCTAAGCATCAATCATCATCATGTGGCCCTCGCCGAAACCTACGACCCGTTACACGGCATCCGCATCGGAAGCAGAGGCGTAGAAAGTCGCACTAGGCAATCAATTTTTAGTTACGAAAGTACACCTACTCAGAAAGTTGCAGAAAGCGGCCTCCATCTTATGAGCGAAACCCGTTCGTGGTTCTCCTGCCAAGCCCCTTGAGGGAAGGGAAGGGAACGACCAGCCGCCCGGTTCTCTCGCCCCATCTGAGCCCTTCTCGACCTCTACGAGTTAAATTTCCCCTGCATGCAAGTACCGATCGCGATGCTGGTACCTGGGTAGTACTTTGCGGGTGCACGCCCCAAAGGTTCCTAAAGTCTGCATCCCTCAACGGGCCTTTTGCTTCCTTATTTCCACTTAGGATCCTCTTTATCCCGGATTCATTGAAGAATCAAGGGGTCTCAAACCATCCAAATGGCCACAATGGCCCGTTATTCGTCGAAACCCCTCATAGAATCATGCCTCGGCAGATTCACTTGTGCTGACCACCATGAAGATAGGCTCCTCCGTCGGACCACATCATAATTGACATTCCCGAAAGCCTACATGGTGTCAGCGCGACTAAGTTGACCAATCCCCCTGCGTCCCATCCAATCTCCTCACCATCCAGCCCCTAACCAGCCATGCGTCAAGGCTCTTCCGCAGCATTGGATTCGTTCCTGTTGGTCCTTCAGGTTTTGGCAGAGCGCTAAAGCCGCGGACTAGGAATGAAAAAAGTTCTTGTTCGTAAACGCGGCTCAGCCTTGGCGAGTAAGAGGCTATGGAAGTCATGATTCCAAGTTTAGAACTAGACAATCGGTGAATTTACTGGGATGGCTGATTCCGGTGGCTAGGAACTCCGTAAAGAAGGTAGGACACCCTGTCCCTTCAATCCCCCACTGGAACACGCCGGAACGAGCCAACTAGGCCATGATAGTCGTCATCTACCCGAAGAACAAGACGAAGAAGATGGGGCAGTGATCCAAAGAAAAGCTTATCAATCTTACGTCTATTTCGGGCATCGGCTAACAGCATATTAGAGCTCCTCCGTCGTCCGTGCTGCCGAATGCCATGGCGAAGAACAAGGTATCTGGGGGCTGGGTGTGGCGAGATAGCAGTGCTGCAGGTTCTCCCTGAATGACTCAATGACCGAGATGTTGGATGGGTCAGGTCGTTGCCGATGGCTTGCATCTGGACCCCAAACCTTCTTTGACGACTTCGATGATGGGTGACACCTCATGCACCTTCGCCTGCTGTAAGTTACTCTCCAAAAGGGCAAGGGGAACCCGGCCAATCAAGCACCGACCCCAATGCCACATCTCTTCCACAACTGCCTAAGTCCCGTCGACCACCTGTGCGGCTTAATATGTGTGATGGTTAAGGACGTAGTCTCGGGCCGTGGCCCATCCCCTCCGCCAAAATCATGTCGACCTAATTCAAGCCAAGACAGACAGACGATCCCGGCTCTTCTGAGTGGAAGTCTTGTCTCGGAAATAGCATGAAACTCTTCACCGCCATGTTAATCAGATAATTATGAAGAAATCGACTGACAGTTGCTTCTAAGCACCAGCCGCACTTGGAGCTTGACGCTACTGCATTGACAAGCCAGCCACAGGGAGGCATCCAGGACTCTAGAAGCTTAGGAGCTTGATCGAAATGGTATGGTCATTGGGGGCCAAAACAAATCGAAGCGAGTCAGAAAAAAACAACGTCACTTCGATGTGCTGTCACCTCCGACGAAGTTTACAAATTAAATGTAACCGGTGCTCGTGAAGGAATGACACTTATGACACTTGACGCCTGGATCTGCTCATCTGGAGAAAGATGAATGGAGAAAAAGAGAGTGGGGGGTAGGGCTGTGCAAAACTGGAGAATGGAGCATCAATTTCACCGTGTAGAGTACTTCGTAGTGTACGATGTACACGTACTAGTGATCTCCAGATCCTACACCCACTCGTCCGGGACACATGTTGCAGCGGGCACTCCGGATGTAATGCTACGAATCCCAAGGATCCAGCGAATCATGGGCGGCGCTGCCAAATGGCGGAACCAGGGAGCTTCGGTAGGGCTGAAATGGAGGGGCAGGTTGCCGTCTCTTTGGCCCGAGTGGGGAGGTGGTCCGAGGAGAATGGAACACGGGGTACATTCTCTGCGTATTCTGCTCGCTTCAAGACAGGTTGGCAATTATAATATCGAATGGATTGGCATCAACGGAGATTGAGACCTGCACGTCGGTTGGTCTCGGGCGAGTTAGAGTACTTTTTTTGTTCGAGAGGTGCATTCGAGCAGCACAGGACTGATGGTTTCTCCCCGCCATTCGGGGTAGGGCTGAGGAAATAAACTCGAGACCTCGGTAGGTGCTTCTCTTAACTTTTGAATTCCAAATCGTAGCGAACTATGATCAGCGTTAAGTTGATCCCCACAACTCGGGGCCACGGGCGGAGTCGGAGAAGAAGTCCAAGACCAAGATTGTCGGACGAGCTGCGACCCTGAATCTTGATTTTTAGGCATTTGAGCATACTTTGCTATGCCACTGGTCCATGCGCGTGCCAAGTTATCCCTTGTTCTTTTTTTTTTCTTTTTTCTGGCGCTGCCCGTATCCGTGACCAGTCAATCCTGGGCAAGATGCCGCCGCCTGTGTTAACTCCCCGACAGCGTCATTCATCCCACTGCGGCGAGCGGACCATTGCGGTGAACACTCAGGCATCAGGCATCCTGCATGTACGAAAGCAGCATGAGGCTGGTCTCGTTACGGCGACACTGTGTTGATGCAATTCGTCCAAGATCGCCGCTATTGGCGCAAATGACGGGCATGATGGCGTGGTCTAAGTCTTTTCGTCGGAATTTGTAAACTACTTGTCTCGTTTGCGACGTTGCTTCGAAGCGAGACGGCTTGTTCAGATGAGATGCGGCAAAATAGCCCCAACCGCCGGAAGGATTGTTCGGGCACTGCATCCGGCAAGAGTAACAGATACGGAAGCACGAGGGCGGCACAGCACGACATTCCCCTTGTCAGCAAGGGCCATCAATTGATCTTGCCTCGGCGCAGACAGACGAAGCGGTGGTTCAGTCCCTGACTTTCGAGATGATGGTGACATGGCACCGGGTCGTATGTGGTAGGGCTGGAGACGGCGGCCCCGTTCAATTGCCGTCTTACGATGTTTTGATGCGGGAGGGTAAAAAAACAAACGACTAAATCGTCCCCGCTTCCTCTTCCCCGTACATCTTCCACTTCCCGTTTTCGGTAGGGCTGCCGATCTTTCAAAGGTGCCGGCGGTATGGAATGGCTAGTGTTGTCGTCCAGAAGTGGCTGTCACTCGGCGCTTCCAGATTGCATCGGGTTGCATGACCGCAGGGTGCATCGGGGCAAGTCCCCAGCAAGGTATCTTTGCCCTTGTTGTTGGCGAGACCGCATCGTAAAACAGGCGGGCGATCCACAGCAAAAACATCAAAATAAAATGATAATTGATGCAAGCACGGAGAGAAATAAATTGCGTGTCGCTCTGGGTACCGAGGCAGATCTCGATGCTACCTCGAAAATAAGATTGGACTCGCTTCACGATCTCAACGGTTACTTTGCATAAAGTGTCTTGCAATTGATTTTGTTGCTTGATTTTTGTTGTGGCCTGGAATCTGTGTCGATGGTCAATTGATTGATGGTTTTCCACGGTTTACAGTTAGCGGGCTCCAGATAGCACAATCATCACACAGCAACACCGCAGCACAGCCACTCCGGCTTGTGATGAGATGTCACTGGCAATTGCCCTGTCGTTATTTCTAGAGTTGCGCTTGCCGTTTCAACATGTTCACATGAAAGCATGCATTCAATAGAGAGCCCAAAACCAACGATAGCTCTTTCCGCTCGAGCTTGGCAGAGGCAGCCAAGTGAGAGCTAATGATTTGGGGAAGGCTAGCAAGGAGGGGAGGAAGGAGAGGGGGAGGGGGAGGGGAAGAGCTTGTTGAGCATTCGGTGATGCTTGCCATTTGCAGTATCTGACGACCGGTCTGGATCACCAAGTGGAGGGAAGGCGCGATGAAGGGTAGGTAGGTACATGCAGAGGCTTGTAACCATGGATGGAGCCTGAGGGAAGAGCTTGCCTTGATGGTATCACTATCAAGGTGGCCGCGGTGTGTTCGATTAATTGCCAACAGGCGATAGCCAGGCGCCGGGCTCAGTGCTGCTGAATCTACCCGCGGCCGCCCCTGTAAATTGTTGACAGCCTAGTCCATTCCGGTCGTTACATCACCATGGCTCGTGGTCGGGGACTCGGCTTGACTTCGACAAGGGAACTTCTGCAAAGCCACGACAAAGCTTGGGGCCAGGCCTGATATGGTCACTGATCGAACCGCAAGCCGGCTGGGGAAAGCAATTGAACGGAAACTTGGGGGCTCGGAGGCTTGGGTTGGGCCCGGCCGCACTTGTACTAGACTTCACAGAGTACAACGCAATTACAGACAGCGCTGAGGATTACACTGGCACGGAGTACTTGTGACGAAGGAATACTCAGTACGTACAGATGTCGTATCGTGTGGGTACCCAAGGATCGTCTGTACTCTCCTCATCTGCTCCTGCTGGCTGCGGTATCATCGATTCAACGTTCTGGTCTCACCCGTCATTTTCTACCATGTAGAGTCACCGTCCATCGCATACGAAGAAACGACCTTGACGTCGGACTGCGCGGGTATTAAGAGTCTTGATTCCCGCCACATCCCCCCGTCCCCCAATCTTGGCTTCATGTTCCCCAGACGTCTTCATCCCAAGACCAGACCTCTCGCCACTTATCGCCTGGCTCAACCCAGCAGCACTTAAGGGTTTCTCGTTTGGCTTAATATCCGAATTAATAGTCTGCACAGACAGACACCAGACTCGAAGAAGGTAAGCCACAAGAACCAGGTTCGATGTTAAACATAAGCAACCCTCTTCTCCCCAATCCCCCCCAACCAGCAACCAGAGATTGTGGCGAGCAAATCCCCAGTCCATCAATTGATTCCCCCCCTTAGAGACCCCTGCCACCTAGATCCATTGCTTCCTGGTATGTAGCAACTAACACGACAAGGCCCAAGACAGACCTCCTTTCACGCGAGCCTCTTCGAAATTCCAACATTGAGACGCAGCTGGACTCAACTTGATTTGAAGCTTATCTTTTTATTTGGGATTATTATCGATTTCCGTCCACAATTTTTTCCCCTTCTCTTTCTTCTTCTCTTTGGAACTCTTTTCCCCCCATCTCCGCCCGAGAAACTCTGATACTTCCCTTGCCATTGCCGTCGGTTCAATTACACTCCGACACGGTCTCCCGCGCTTCGAGAGAAAGACGCCCAGCCCCTTTGCGAATAGAGTGAGGGCAGGACTCGAGCCTCGAGGACTGTCTTTGGAACGGCCTTGTTACAGCTCGGCTCTCTTTCTTGTTAGCTCAGGACCTCCGAGTTTGTCTGCCTCGTTGTCTCGGTTGTCATTGTCTATTTCCAGGATTCGAAGAGGATCCCATCTTCCCGACCGGCTGGTGTGCACACCTTAAGGTAGTTCGGATCGTTCCTTCAACCCCCTTTTCCGCATTGGCTACCAAATCTCTGTGGTTTACCCTTGGCCTCCTGGTGTTGTGCTTGTCTTCGGCGTGCTGTATACTCTGAATCAATGTCTCACCTGCTTTCCCTGGCTTCGCCGGGAATTTTCCTGAAACTAACCAACTAAAACTAGTAATCTCCCCGCAAGCGATCTCTCTTTCATCGATGAGCCCGCTTCTAGCTATCCTCAATCCGGCAGCTCCTCCAAGTACTGTCGACTAATTACCATCCTTCGATACATCGCCTCCGATAAAAACTTGATTCCGTGCTCGGGTAGCTCTGCTTCGTAGGCATTTCAATCCATCGGACCCGAATTTTGCGTACCCTTACCCACCTATTAGAGGTGCAACGTGCATCCTTGAATAAGAAAGGTGCGTGCAATTGATCTTTTTTCCTCAGTATTATCTGTCTGTATCCGCGGAGGGGGACAGACCCCCCTTGGCAACGAACCAGGGGGGCCGCTCTCGACTTGAGCCAACCAGCCTTGGCTCGCCAGCTCCCTTTCTGTTTCTTTTGATGGGGCCATGTTGTAGCACAGAGAACCAGAGTGCCAATACTGATCGTTCCACCTACCAGGATCGCCTGCAGCAGAACCTTTGCGAACAAGTACCAGGTACAACTCCCAACTGGTTGATAAAGGCCGTCTCTGCCCGCTCCTGCGGTAGGGCTTTGATGGCGCATTAATCCCGGCTGTCGCGATTTCCAACCCCCCTATAAAGCCCCTAATAATTACCCACTTACAGGGCCCGTCTTCGTCCGATCGCTGGCAAACGGACCGTTGTCCCTGGTCAGGTCAAGGCTTCGGCCATTGCGGAGTAGCTTAAATCCAGCACCCACAAAACCCCAGGTCTTTCCCGAGATACCACCCCGGCTTCAAGGGCACACGCGAGGCAATTCGCTTATTAACTATCGCTTTCGCCGACGACCCTTTACTCTCTCTCTCGCACCATCCGCGTCCCGTCATTCAGCATCTTGTGCTACCACTAAGGTCCTCCTCTGTAGGAACAGGTTCACATGGATCTTTGCGGCCTTGGTGCGCGCAGTCCATCTAATAGTATACCGACGCCACCGGATCTGCGGCGTGTAGTGTGCTACTCCAACACTCCTTTCCTTTTGTTTCCCGCCTCCTGCCCCACACCCTTGGTTCTGAAGCAAGCTCAAAGAGCTGCCGATCTTCACGTGGGTTCTAAGCTTTTACTCTTCGGAATTCGCCCATCTCGACGAGAACAGCAAACCAGTGAAATTACCCCCTTCCTCCCCACATGACAGCTTCAAATATACAGTAGACACCGATATTGCCGTTCAATCTATTGTGCTTCTTCAGTCATGGCGTCAACGGCGCCGAGCCCCATGGTTTCCTCAACAGGACAGCCGTCGCCGGCGTCTTCTGGGCAAGCGTCGCAAGACAAACCGAAGAGGAACAGGACGAGCAAACCCAAAGTTAAGACGGGTTGCAACAATTGCAAGTAAGTTGAATTAGGTCCTTAGTTGTATTCCGATCCCGTATCTCTTGCTTGTCTAATGCGCCTCCTAGACAACGGAGGATAAAGTGCGACGAGAAGCGGCCTAGTTGTTCCCAATGTGAGAAGTCTAAAAAGGCGTGCCCTGGATATCCAGCACCAAGCCGAAGTGCGAGACCTCACGAAGTTGTCCCACTTGCGCCAAAACCAATTCTCGCAGCCGCTCCGCCGCTTCTTCAGCCAGCGCCCGTAACTCGGCCACCTATTCCCAGCGTCGATCTACCAACTCGACGCGCAGCGAAGCAGGCTGCTCGGAAGCGAGCGGCCGCTAAGTCTGCCCCCAAAGAAGATTCAGCTACGAATCCGAACGCAAACGGCCTAACCCTTTACCGGCCGAGTTCAAACTTGTCTCTCGAGGACCAGGAAGGCCTGTACTTCCAACTCTTTCGGACACAAACGGCCAGAGAGTTGTCGGGCTTTTTTGATTCGGTGTTCTGGACCCAGACCGTTCTCCGGGAATGCCACTCGGCCCCGGCTATTCGCCACGCCGTGATCGCCCTCGGTGCTTTGTACAAGACACTCGAACAGTCAAGTCTGTCGCCGCCCTCCTCTCCGTCGCATAAACAGCTCATCCCTGCCGGTCCAACAGCGTCCCATTGGCAGGTGGCCGTCAAAGAGTACTCAGCGGCCATAACCTCGGTGGTTGCGTTGAACGCGCAGAACCAAGGGTCGCATAGGATTCTGCTCATGGCCAGCGTCCTTCTGGCGTGTTTCGACTCGTTCATCGGTGATCACAAGCAGGCGATAAACCAGATCCAGAATGGCTTGCGTCTTCTCGACCAACTCCGGGCAGCGCAGCAGCATCCCTTACTACCTGGAGGGTCACCCGACACCATTGAAGACGAGCTCATTCAGATGTTCACCCGCCTAGCAATCCAGGCCAAGTCATATGATATGGCCTTCCATTTTCCCCAGCCCTATGTAATTCGCTTAACACCTCAAAGTCCTGATTACCACCAGCCCACCTCGCCACGCTCGGACTCAAGCTCCTCGTCTCATTCTAGTCTTAATACTCCCCATACGATACCGACCCAATTCAGCAGTCTCCTCGAAGCTAGGCGATCCTGGGACGCGCTCTGCGAAGCGATGCTGCGATTTACCGAATCCCTCTTCCTGTCGTCAAACCCTAACGGCCCCATGGGCATCCTTCCACGCGCTCTAAAACAATACGGACTTGGGTTTAAGGAGAAGCTTGAGGCCTGGTCGGACGCATTCCAGCCGCTTCTTGAGCGCCGCAGCGCACCTAACGTTAGCTCCCAAGAGAAGGCAGGAATTGCGGTTCTAAAAATGTTCCAGACCATGGGTCAGATCCTATTTCTAATGACATTTTGCGATTCGGAATCCCTTTTCGACATGTTCGAATCACAGTTCAAGTCCATCGTGGACCTCGCGCTTGAAGTGGTTGGGGACGAAGAAAGGCGGGCGGCGACAGTCAGGTGCCCCGATCCGGCTCAGTGCACGCATCGAAACCTGACTACAGACTTCCTCAGCGGACACGAATATACTGCGTACCACGTCAAACCAAGCTTTAGTGCCGACCTTGGCATTGTCCCGCCGCTGTACGTCGTCGCAACGAAGTGCCGCAATCACTCGATCCGTTGGCAAGCCATACGACTTTTGAGAAGCAGTTCCAGGCGCGAAGGGATGTGGGACAGTAATCTTAGTGCCCACATTGGAGAGTGGGTAGCCTCGATTGAGGAGGAAGAGGGTCTATCCCCTGGAACCCGCAGCCAGCCTAGTCGACGGTCGAGCAGCAACGATTCGCTGCCATTTGGAGAAGATGTGGCGCTTGGCCCAGGTGGAAATGCGAGGTGGGACTATCGGAGAGACGGAAATAGCCCCGGGGCCAACAGTCGATCGTCCAAGAGATTGGTTCCCGAGGACAAGCGAGTCATGGTCCGGTCAGTCGATTTCGATTTGAGGTCTAAATTCGCGCGGCTCACTGTGGGGACGCGAGGGCTACAGCCAAACGCGATTGATCTACGTGCTCGACAGACAACTGTCAGGTGGTGAAGCCGTTGCTGATACAGAGAGCGCATATCGGGTCTTGACAATCTTTTCTGTCTCTTGTGCTTTTTTGTTTTCTTCTTGTCTATATTCGTGCCAAATTTCGGCATCTCTTTTCTCTGCTTTCCTTCTTTTCCCCTCTCATTCTATTTTCTGACTATTCCAATCTCATTTGGTCGAAAGAACTTATACCCAGGCGAAGAAGAGAGGACGGCGTTCTGCAAGACTGTTTGCTTTTCTTTTTCTTGGGGTTTCGATATTTTGGAGGGTCTGGATGGCTATCCCAATTACTTTCTTGCAATATTGGACAGGATATCATCTTCACTTCTTGTCGAGAAGCCGGATCCGAGTCTAGCTGCCCTGGTATTGTTGAAATACGGGTTCTACAACTTATATCCAGTTCTCTCTTTTGTATTATCGGATTTTATGGTTATTATCTTTTTATTTTGGTTTTCATTCTTTGTACGAAATGGAGAAGGAATGGCGCTATATACGGGAGTTGAGGAATGGGAGTTCCTTGCCTTGGACAGGGGACTTGGAAACAATGGCGTTCCCTGGTGGAAAAGACAACCTTTGTTTATGGGCATGGAACCAGAACTTTAGACCAAGCATGCCTCAATTAGGCGATGGCCGTTTATTTTGAAGAACAGAGACAGACAATTTCTTGCCTCTTAGACCTTTCGGCATTCGCCCCTCGCTTTACTATTCATGGTCTGAGTAGATATTCGAATGGCTCAGTGAGATATAGATACCTTCTAATCTCTATATTCATCAGTTCACAACCCTTGTTTTAGTCAGAGGGGCCTTGAAGGGTTTTCTATATCTATATCCCGCATCTAACCAAAGAAGCCTCGAAGTTCTCAAGTCCCATTCACGCATCCAACCCATCAAACTCCACAAGCCTCGTCACAAGCCCAATAATCTCATCCGCATCGCCAGCCCCTATAGCGCTAGCAGCCCCACCGAGATCGTCATCCCCCCCAATCTTCCTCGCGATGACGCCGTCGAGAAGCCTCCGCAGCCGCGAAGCTAGCACGCCGATGCGGGCCCAGCCGCGGAGGCGGAGCCAGTCGTCTAGGAGGAGGCCGCGGCCCAGGGTGTCGAGTGTGATGGGGCCGGCGAAGAGGAGGAGGGTGTACGCATTCAGAGCTACCTTTTTTGTCAGTTTTCTCTTCTACAACTTCTTTTTTTCCCTTTCTAAGGGAAAAAAAAAAAAGGTGGCCGCCGCGGCGGCCCCGGGGGGGGGGGGGGGGGGGGGGGAACTTACGCGTTAGATCCCTGATGAAAATCTTACTGGTGGAAATCAAGCTGAAATACGACACGAAGGCGGCGCCGCCGGAGAAGTTCTGGCTGCCGAACAGCGCGCTCGCCGGATGCACGAAGACGCGCCCGTTGTCCTGCGTGAAGTACTTGATCAGGCGGGCCTCCGGGTCCATCTCCACGGCGCCCGAGACGGAGCTGATGAATTTCTTGTCGGGGAACTGGATGCGGGCGATTTGCGGGGTGAAGGCTGCGGCTGTTATGGCGCGGAGGAGGGGCGTAGATGTGGAGGAAAGGGGGGAAGAAGGAGAAGGACAGGAGGGGTTGGTGGATTCGGAGACGGAGGAGGGGGTGGTGATGCCTGCTTCGGTGAGGGCGTCGTAGTATTGCGTTCGCGTGGAGGCGATGTCTGACAGGGTTTGGTACGATAGGAAGTTCTCTTCGCAAAAGACACGGACTTGTCGCTGCGGGGTGCGCTGGCGCATCAAGTCGTCCCACTGGCGGAAGGCGTTAAGATCCGTCAGGAGGTCCCCGTCGCCGCGGGAGAAGCGCTCGCGTGCTTCGCGGGCCAGATCGCGCTTCTCGGCGGGGGAGACGAAGGGGCTCTTGGTGCTGAGGATGGCGGCGATGACGACGCTGTCGTCTAGGCAGTTGAAGATGCTTCCGTAGATCATGAGCTTGCCGCAGCGCAGATCGGCGGGGATGACGGACAGCTGGCGTCCCAGGGCCGTGAGCTCGTCGCCGTCTAGGACGCCCATCCTGCGTAGGAGCTTGATGGCGCCCTCGACAGCCGTGGCCTCAGGCGGCGTGGGCGACCGGCCCAAAAAGTCGGCGACGTCGCGGATGCCCATGGCTCGCACGGACAGACAGAGTTGTTCCAGCGCGACGCGGCGGATTTCCGGATCGGGCCGCTCGGCCATGCTCTGCTCGAGGTTCCGCGTGAACAGCTTGTAGCATTTCCCCTCTTGCACTCGTCCCGCGCGACCGCGGCGTTGTTTGCACGCTGCTCGCGACGCCCAGTTCTCCTCGAGCTTGCGCATGTTGTTTTGCGGGTCGTAGGTGGTTTCCTTGACCTTGCCGCTGTCGATGACTGCCACGATGTCGTCGATGGTGATGGACGTCTCGGCGACGTTGGTGGCCACGACGACCTTGCGTTTTCCCGGGGGAGGGCGGGCGAAGACGCGCTTCTGCTCCTTCGTTTCGAGGGATGCGTGGAGGGGCAGCACGTGCAGGGATCCGAGGGATCTGAGCATGTTACAGGCCTGGCTGATCTCCGCGACGCCGGGGAGGAAGATGAGGATACCGCCGGTTTTCTTGGATGCGGAGAGTTCGGAGTCGATGGCGCGGGCCGTCTCGGTGATGAGGCTGTAGTTGGTGCGGTGGCCGAGTTTCTGGATCGCCTTCCCGATGGCTTCTCCGCCGATGCCGGCTCTGCCGGACTGGTCGTAGCCTTCCGGTCTGAAGCCCGTGAAGTGGACGATGTCGTCGAGGAAATAGTCCTCGACGGGGAACGTGCGACCCTCGATCTCTACGAGGCCCACGCTCAGTCCTTCAGAGGCAAAGTAGTTTCTGAATGAAGCAGCGTCTAGAGTTGCGCTCATGAGGACGAGTTTAAGAAGGTCCTTTCGCCGCCTCATCACCTCCCTGATGATGGTGAGCAGGAAGTCGGTATCGAGACTTCTCTCGTGGACCTCGTCGACAACGATGTGGCTGACGTCGGCAATCGACGCGATGACGTCTTCGATCCGGCCTCCCGAAACTTGGAGCCGGCGGAGCAAGACACCCGTCGTCACGAAGTTGATGCGGGTTTGATGACTGCGGCGGGACTCTCCGCGGATGGCGTATCCGACCTCGTCGCCGACCCTGGAACATCGCTCTTCGGCTACTCGATCTGCTAACCCGAGGGCCGAGATTCGTCGCGGCTGGGTGACGAGCATGTTGACGCACTTACCCAGGCCCTTAGAATATAAATCGTCCAGGATGAATTGCACGGATTGAGTTGACTTGCCGGAACCTGTCTCGCCGCTGATGATGGTGACGTGGTTCTCGGATACGGTCCTGACGATTTTTTCCTTGACCTTCCAGGCTGGCAGCTTTTGGCGCGCGGAAACCATCTCTTTCCACGCGGGAGACTCCTGTCGCTTCAGCCATTCCGTCTTGGAGGCTGGATCCGGCGTCCAGTTGGTAGGTCTAGGGGCCGGCGGCTTCCTCCGCCCGGACCGGAGAGGCTTGGCGCCGGCGGTCTGAGACTCCGAGGCGGCGGAGGAGACGGACGAGATGTCTAGGAGCTTTCCGGGGTTCTCGATTATGCTTTGTATATTTTGTTGTATCCAGTCCACTACGAAGTAGATCTTCATGGGCTCGCCCTTTAGCGACTCTTCGACGTACTCGAGGGTCTTCCGGAGAATGGCCAGCTTGATGTAGGAGGGGAGGTTGGCGACGATGCCGAGGAGGAGTTGGTCGGGGTAGCTCGGGGACCTGCGGATCTGGACTGCCACGTTCACAACCTTTTTATTGTGATCTGCAATGTCGTCGAGGCGAACTTGAATAATATGGCCACCAGACTCCCGGGTAAACTTGTCGCCGAAGACGGACTCGAGACTCTCGGTTTCCTCTTGCCAGTTCTCCTCGGGCGTTCCAAAGTACATTTCGTCCTCATTTTCGGCATCAGCCGAGTGCTCAGGTTTATCGAGTAATATCCGCTGGAGGACTTCGGCAGCCTTGCCCTCATCGGCATTTTCCCGGTCAAAGACTCGACGACAGAGGTCGATAGAGTAACCAGGCTGAGCTAGCCTCTTAATAGCCGCCTCGCGCTTCAGGTCGGATGCGCCGACGCTGATACCGGCAGCATAGCTTTCGGGCAACGCCCAAGACGGCAGGTCGTCTTCGGGAACGTGGATCAAGAGCCACTCGAGGGTCTCTTCCTTGTCCTTGCAGTATGATGTGGCTTCCTCAATGTGACTCGGGCGGAAACCAAGCTTCGAAAGCTCGGCGAGAATGGCTCTCCGCTCGGCGGCGGGGATCTGGATGTCGTACGGATTCCAGGTCGAGGTGCGCCGCAGCAGGCCTTCGAGCTGGACCCTAGCCCTCTTTCCCATTTCGATTTTGGGAGCCGTGCTCCACCCCTTCATCAAATTAGAGGACCTACCCGAAGCGTTCGGCCCATTGCTTCTAAGCACGAGACCGGACGCTCCCGGCATCGATTTCGCCTTTTCGTCGGCGGCCTTGGCCTCCTGCCTCTTCTTCTCAGCAGCGGCCTTGGCATCCTCGCGCTCGCGGTACGTCTTGAACGGATCGGCGCTGTACATCCACTCCTTCCCGTCTTTGACGTCCTGAGCCTTGAGCGCGGCGAACTCCTTCCACAGAGACCTAAAAGCCGGGGGCAGCACGGCATGTCTATTCTGCATGCTGCAGACCCTAAAGAGCGCGTACGTAGCGGCGTAGTGCCTCGCCTCCAGGGCCGTGGGCTTGCAGAGAAGGTGCTTGTGCGAGGGCGGGATCTTGAACGGCTCCAACTTGATGACCTCCTGGGTCTTGGGGTCCTTGGCGCTGAGGGATACCCAGCACGAGAAGCCCTCGGGGGTCTTTCTCATGTCGTAGACGGGGGTGTTCCATTTTTGCTTCTGGCAGAGCTCGTTGAAGAGGTTCATGGGGAGCTTGCCGGTCCATGAGGAGCCGCCTATGATCTGCTTGGCGGTGGGTTTAGGCGGTGCGAGGAGGTGAGACTCGGGCGCCTGCTGCTGTTGCTGCTTCTGAGTGCTAGCGGCAGAAGCTGGAGTAGCGGCTTTACCTGCGGCGGAGGCGCTTCCTCCCTTTTTTCCTTGAGAGGCCGAGGCGCCGGAACTAGGCTTAGTAGCATCTTTGGCTGCGGGCGCCGCCTTGGCTTTACCCTTTTTCACCATTTCTTGGATGGATTTTGGCTGTTGATGGGTTCAAGTTGTCATCGTCGAAATGCCCTGAGGCGAATTTCTGAGTATTTTTGGATGTTGGAGTGAGGTTTATTTTGGTGCACAGGTGTTGGCACCTGGTGGGCTAAGGACGCCATCCTCCCTTGGGAGCTGGCTGAGCTAGATGGGTGCTATTATCTACATACATCGTCATCGTCCCTTTCAAGAAAGCGAAACAGTTGATGGCCAGGAGCGAATAATTGGTGAGCTTAGACGAAAGGCTTTGTACTGAGATCAGTATCTTTTAAGCAGCAGTGAGGATAGTGAAAGTGATACTGGGATAGGTGACTCGAGCTCAAGTCGCTTTCGAGTTGCACCTCATCACATCACATCACATCAAGGCTTAGTTCCAAGTGCAGGTTGCAGGTTCTCATTTATTCCGGTACAGGTGAGGCACGACCAGGTCCTACGAGGGGCCAAACAAGAGTATTTGATATACAATGCGGGCCTTCTTAGAGCTGTATATCGTGGAGCATTGACGCGATGATCGACACAAATTGTTCCTCGAACGCATCGTGGTTCACAAGATCACGCTACAATAGAACGCGGGCTCTGTCCAGTGGTTTCTCATATTAAGACGGGATGAAAAAAAAAGGGGGGGGGGATGAGGGATGAGGGACCGTCGAAGTCGGAGCCTGGTTTCGCAGAGGAGCAGAGAAGCAGAGGTTGAAAGAAACCCTTGCTGATTTGTTTCAGGTCCTGGGCCATAAAGGTCAAAGAGACGTCGATGATGGTCTACAGAAAGGACGAATGAGGTGTCGAGGGCGGCGGGAGGGCTAGAAGGGATCTAGCTTGAGGGAGAAGCGTCCGTTCGCCGAGTGATGATTAGCTAGGTGCTGATGGATCTAATATTAGGGCATGACCGACCATGAATTCTCTGGCAGGCTGCGAGTGATGGATAGTTTGATGAGAGTAGAATTGGTGAGCAGTGGGCTCACTCTTGAGATCAATCCGCATTGATCAAGTTGAGAAGAGACTGTTCTTCAATGCCTTCAATGCTGCTCCTCCCTCGTTGACTCGGAGCATTGAAGGACGAAGTACGAAGTACACAGGTACTTGATCGTATGCAAAATAGCGTCCCCCGTCACGTCCCGCCAAGCGCTGAACCTGGCCTAATTTAGGTCCCATTGACGTAACCGTACAGGGGCTCACAGGGGCCTTGAACCTTTTGTATCGTATCAATCGGATTGGATTGAGCCAGGATGAGCCAGGACGAGCCAGGACGAGCTAGGACGAGGCCGAGACCACTGTTACAATGACCCCTCATCTGAACGTCTCGGAAGACGGAAGACCGTGCTGAGTCCACAGTGATTGATGAATACTATTATACTATTGTATTGTAGCACGGGCGTGCCACGCTCGAGCTCTGTTTGTTGGCTGGCCAGGGACCCTCCATTGAGCGTGCTTTACTCTCTATTCATCAATCCGCCCTTGTTAGAAACGAGAGTCCAGGAACCAGTCGATCTTCATTGATTTGTCTGCCCCCATCTTTGATCTCTCCCAGCAAGCCACTGAAGAAGAGAAGTCAATTGAATCTTTGGACGCCTGTTCTCATCGTTGATCTCTTCCTCCCCAAGGCTCAGCCCAGACACCCCTCGCCCCTCATCTCTCTTGGCCTTCACCTTCACCTTCACCCCACCACCGCGCTTCTGCAATCCAACCATTGGCCTCCCCCTGCAATCCCACCACACTTTGCGCAGAGAACGCCTCAAGTGCTGCAACCCACGGTCGCCTTACCATTCTCACCTCCCCCCCATCTACCTCTCCTCCTTTTTTTTTCTTCCCTTACCATCCATCTGCTTCATATTCCTTTGTCGTTACCGCCCGCCTTCGACTGGACCCGGATAGCCCCTCACACCCGCATCTAAACGCACGCAGACACATACACATCCCGCATACGCGCACGCGCACGCCTACGCCTACATCGAAAGAAACCATGGCTACGCGACCATCCCTCTTCACAAGAGGTCTCTCCAGCCTCGCCCAGAGCTCCGATCCCGACTCTCCCGCCGTAGCCTCGCCTGCCGAGAAGCGCGACGATGCGAAGCGCAACTTTCTCAAGACCATGAGGCCTCTGCCTACCCAGCACTACTGGAACGTCTACTTTGACCGGTAAGACGCATTCCTCTCTCCTCTTCTCCGAGAACAACATCTTTCCCATTTCAAACTCGCGCAAATAGTCCCCCGGCTTCTTCTTCCCGTAGCTAACGTTTCCTCAACCTGCAGACAAGCCAAAGAGCGCAAAGATGACCAGGAATACCAGGCCCAGCTCGAGCAGCTCGGCACCCAGATCGAATCCGTCCAGGACTTCTGGAGGTATAACAACAACACCCCCGTCGACCAGATCAAGATGCGCGAATCCATCTACCTCTTCAAGCAGGGCTTCCGTCCCATCTGGGAGGACCGCCGCAACATCAGCGGCGGCTCGTGGACCTTCCGCGTGCCCAAGAATATCGGCCCCGATGTGTGGACCCGCGTGCAGCTCCTTGCTATCGGTGAGAAGTTTGAGAGTGTGCTAGACGCTGGTATGTCCGTCCCTTTTTCAAAAGGGAAAAAAAAAAAAAAAAAAAAAAAGAAGAGAAGAGAAGAAAAGAAGGACAACCTACTAACGTTACCCCCATTCACAGGCGATCAGCTTTGCGGCGTCGGCCTCTCCGTCCGCTTCAACTCCCACAACATCACCATCTGGCACCGCGACTCCTCCAAGCAAAAGTCCATCGACGGCATCCTCGCCTGCGTCCTCGAGGAGCTACCCCCCGAGCTCCGTCCCAAGCCCGACAACTACTTTTACAAGAAGCACGCCGATCACCCCGGGTTCAAAGCGCCTCCCGAGCTGCAGGCCGTGCTCGATTCCCAGAAGAGGAACGCCGAGAGGGAGGCTGCTGCTGCGGCGGCGAAGGAGAAGGAAGCGGATGCTTAGCGACGTAAAGGGGGTTTGAGCGTGGAGAGGAGGTTGTGTTTTAGTGACATGTTTTGTTCATGTCTTGAGGGTATTCCATATATTTCCTTATTTGGCCGTGTCTTCTTTTCCTTTTCTTCCCCGCCGGGGATATTTTCTTACGAGTTTTATGATGGTAAAAACAAAGCAAGATATTGACATAGCTAAGCACGGCATAGTCCTTGTCTTATACACATTTATGCTACATCAAGGAGTTATACAGGAGTTAGGACAGAAATACACAGATTTGTTTTAAGCTACCGCAGACGGTATCACTTTCGAACCGGGCCTTGCCACATGGGGGGCAATATGAATGACTAGCAGACGGGAAGGGAAACGAATGCGGAATCTTTGGGAATCAATTCATTACTACGCTAGATAAACTCAGGGTATCATGACTTCGTACGTGTCGTTTACAGCGGTTGTCGTCCCGCTTAAAAGGAACTCAAGCCGGTGCCCCCATGGCACCTTGGCGAGCTCCGGATCCATCCCGTCAATGGTCGTGTTGGCTCAAAGAAGGGTGAAGGTTTAACAACCCACCCTTCCCACGGGAGCACGATCGAGGTTGAGGGTTATTTGGGCTTTTGCGGGAGCAAACTCCGAAAGAAAGCTCCTCGTCGCCTCCCGCTGCCGCCCTTCCATCACCGATCCCAATCAGCTTGCTCCAACAGCAAACTAAAATTCCCCTTATCGTTATCACCCCCCCCCCCCCCCCCCCCCCCCCCCAAATCACCTCCAAACCCCCGCCCTCCTCATAACCTCATCAAACTCCTCCTTCCTCACCCCAGCCGCCACGCCCTCCCCACCATTCGCCTCCAAAATCATATCCCGCAACAAATCCTCGCCGACGTCCTCCTTGAGCAGCGCGGCCACCCTGCGCAGGTGGGCCACCGTGATGGGTCCCGAGGAAGAAGAGGAGGACCCGTGGGTGAAGAGGCGGTAGGCCTCGTCGAGCTCGCGGGCGTGGGCGTCGGAGTCGTGGTCGCGGGCGTGGAACTTGAGGGCGCAGATGGCGAAGAAGGGCTCGTAGGTTGCGTAGCCTTCGGAGTCGGGGTCGAGGATGGAGATGAATTCGGAGAGTTCGGAGCCGTCTTTTGGGGGGATTCCGAGGGCTCTGTGAGGGCGGGGAAGGAGGTCCAAGTCAGCGATGTGGGTTTTGTGAAAAGGAAATAAGTGTATAAGTAGAGAAGAGGCTAGAGGATGGGGGCAGGGGAGCTCACATCATGGCAGAGCGCACATCGCTAGTAGGTATCACGCCTTGTCGCTCGCCTTCCATGGGCTCGGCGAAGAGGCTGAAGGCCTCTTTGATCTCGCTCTCCTCTTGCGCGGTGACATTGTGTTCTTTCGCGAGCTTGGATTGGCGCGGTTTGGGCGGGATGGGATCGGTGGAGGGTCCGGAACGTCGCTTGGGTGGCTTGGTGGTGGTGGGTTGGCGATGTTAGCCTGCCGCGCCTGCGTTCAAGTCTCAGGGAAGGTGGTTGTGGTTCACGACTTACCATTATTGTTCCTTGTGCTCGATTAATTAATGTAGAAATGTCGAATTTACGAGGGTGGGATCGGATGCTAGGAAATGCGATGTGTGCGGGAATGGAGAGATCTTGATTTGCCTTGAAAGAGAGAGATGGCGCACTGGGATGGGAAGAAGGGGGAAAGGCGCAGAGGGTCTCGACGACGAAACGCGTCAAAGAACGTGAAGACGTGAAGCTTTTGAGAATGGAAGACAGATCAAACTGCCCCGCGTTTAAGTTTACTTATTTACTGCGTACCCGCCAAGGGGCTGGGGGAATGGGACAGACCAGCCACTAATTCACTGGAACCTCGAATAAGACCTACAGTACTTCGTAACTCCAGTGCGATAACATCACCATAGGGGATATCCTCTCTCACGGCCGTGAAACACTCGATGCTCACGCAGTCCAGAGTTAAGTGAAGGGACATGAAGCTATTGATCTTTACAACTAGCCTGGTGAATTGATGAAGTACAAAGTAATACTTGACTTGAGTCGCTGCAAATACGGTTGCTCTGCTGAGTCAGCGGGTATGATTGATGAGAGCATCTAGGGACGGAGGTATCTTGGCTATCTTGGTTTCTTGGTACATCGAAGGCAAGAGGAAAGTCTAGGTCAAGGTTCATGATCGATCGAGATGGTGAGCAAGGCTCGTTTTCTCGTTTCTTTTTTCTTTACAGTTGAGTCACTTCAGTCAGCATTCTAGAATTCACATTTCCGTCAGGCAGCTCTCATTTAGTCGTTTCAACCGCCTCCATACAGTTCTATCAAATACCTGCTGTACCGCCCTTCTTCGGCTCACTTTCGATTAGCGACTTCTATTATGTGTCCCAGCAGTGTTTCCCGTCCATCAACGGAATAGAAGTCTGTCAGTTCTTGCAGGAGCCTCTCAGCACTTTCTCTTGGGAGCTGGTTCCAGACAATTTGCTACCAATCGCTATGGCAGCAAGACACGTGTAGAGGCATCGAGGCATCACAGAGGGTGGGATTTCTATGCCATGGAACTAGGTAGAGACGTGGCACTACTCCTTGCACCTTGTTCCTTGTTCCTTGTTCCAGGAGTCATGGTGATCATGTTGAAGCGCCATTCAATATGTTCGTTGAAAACAGGTTGGGCGGTTTGCCTCTGTCGAGATACTACGCGCAGCACACGAGGAGTTGGGGACCAGCTTCTGCCTTGTGAGGCGCTGATCTGACTTTCTACTAGCGGCTTGCCATACCAAATCCTCATACGCTTCTATCGGTAGAAGCCCGTTCAAGCTTCAAACTTGCAAGCAGTCCACAGCATAAGGAGGCGCTCGGTGGTCATTTCTGATGAATCCGAAATACGTGGCTCACGCAACAGATCCTCGCCAATCATATTAGGAAATACAAATCCTCGGCATGATATTCCCCTTTTGGCACTTCGGAGGAAACTCGCCGTTTGCGATAGCATCTGGAGCCTCGCCGTCGAACAGGGGTATTGAATGATGACGGGACAACCCCTTCCGGCCCCGGTCGGTGACACAACCGCTGTGCTCCGAGCTCGGCCCCGCTTGCGGGGATGTTATAAACATTCGCATTGAGCAAGGTGAAGGCCTAGCCGCCGGTGTGGCCTGACGTCAGCCCTCTTATATCCCTCGTATCACCATGAAAGATATCCTTCGCCGATCAGCGGAAGTGCCTCCAACACTAACACGGTCGACCATCCTAGCGTCTCTCCTAACATGGCACATGCCAGCCCCCGACTTAACAACTTTGTCCAAAAAGAAAAGAAAAAGCAAAAGAATCGAAGAAAAAGAACAAGATAAGGAGCAAAGGGCCAAAAAGAACAAAAAGAAAGCAAAAAACATACAACACCAGGGATTCGCTGGTCGTCACCGACCCAACTACTAGTCTGGCGCTTCGCAGCTTGTGTACAGGGGAGCGGACGGGACCCTCAATAGTCTGCGAGCTATGGTCGTATGTACCAGCGGTAGGAAGAAAACCATCCTATAAAGGTTAAGCCGGTGTTGTGGAGTTGTGGGTGTGGAGGCGTCGTGGGTCCATTCTCAGTTTGGCAACCACAGGAAGCGGGCACAAATCGACGTATAAAGTATGGCCATGGCCCACTGGCCATGTCTTCGAGGCTGTGATTGAGGTGGTATTGATACAGCCAGCGCGGGGAATTGGAAGTATCCCCGGACTATCATACCCGGCATACTCGGGCATCGGACACTAAATTGCCACCTCCTAGATTCTTTAACCGTGATCGGTATTGGCCGACGAGCCAGTATTGATCTTGATGATATATTCGGTTGACGTTGGCAACAGGTATGTAGTGTAGATACTCTCTCTCGTATGTCAAAGGGGGTGTTGTCGACGGTCTCACGAAGCAGACGACCGCGCTCTAACGGATCCCGGATCTGTTGCAAGAGATTTTCGAATGAGCCTGTGAATGAAGAGGGATCTATGTATATGCATATGTATGACAGACTCTACAACTTCTAACATTTGCACATAGTAGCCTGAGAGACCACATTTTTGTCTTTATAGCCAACTCCTCGTCGATGAGTACTCGTGTAGGGGGAAAAAAGGTGACTTGAGTGTGCTCTTATATTCTTATCCACAAACGCAATTGGCATATGCGAGGAGTTCTCTCCGGGTTATATACCTCGATAATCGTAATACTTTTACATCTTTGACGCTTGGATAGAGGGACTGGAGGCCATCATCAGCCGCGGCGGTTCCAACCTATCTCAAACAATGGGTTTCCAACACCATGATGCTCCACATCCCCTAGAAAAGGCCAATGTTTTCACACCGCCTACTTCTACTTACTTGAAGCTATTCTTCAACTCCCTAAGCTTGGTCATCACGTCGATGGGATCGGAGTGACCAACTGCCTTTTGTACCTCGGGATCCTATTTGACGAGGGTTGGTTAGCATTTTCGGTGCCTAGCCTTCGTGGCCGGGTCTATCCCTGAGATCGATCACTGCTAACTTACCTCTACTCTCATGAACACGTTGTGCTTCTGCGTGTGGAACAACAGTCAGCTTTTGCCCGCCACTCGACTTTGCAACGGGCGAGGGCATTATTTCCGATAATTTCCTACCTTTTCGTCGCCAATTGTGAACTTGCCCTGCGACTCTTTATTCTCGTCCATAAACGTCGAGAGCTTCTGAACAGGGCTGTCTTGGACAATGGAAAGAGCAAACTTTACGTTGGATTTGGTGTATTCGTGGCCGGGCTAGGTTGGATATCAGTCAAGATTCCTGGAATAAGGGAGACTGAGAGCGTGTGCGTGGGATGGTCACTAACATAGATGGCAGTATCATCGGGAAGTGCCGCGAGAACCCCATTGAGCGCCTTGTGCATCTCGGAGGATGTTCCCTCGAAAAACCTTCCACAACCTAAGAAGGAAAAAAATATTCAGAAAAAGTGGCTCTGAATCCAGTACATCCTCAGCTTCGTTCAACCTTACCACCAATAAACAGGGTATCTCCCGAGAAGACAACCCGACGGTCGCCATCCTCCAAAAACCAGCAGATGCTGTCCTGGGTGTGGCAGGGCGTGTGAAGGCTCGTGGCGGAGATGTTACCGATCTTGAGCTTCTCGTTATGGCCCGGCGTCAACGTCACGCCTTCGCAGTTTTTACCTCCCCAGATTGGAAGGTTTGGCTTGCCGAGTCCCTCGCGCTGAAAGTTTGGCGGAAAAGAGATATATCGGTTAGCTGAGATATAGACTTTACGAGAAGGGGAAAAATTGAGAGCCAAGAGTGAAACTAACTATTCTCTCGTTTCCTCCCGCATGGTCGTGATGACTGTGTTATTGTGTGTTAGCATCTTTACAGTTCGTTGCTAGGTCCAGAATAAGGAAGGCGTACTGGTGGGTGTTGACGATAGAGATGAGGTTGAGACCATCGGATTCAAGAGCCTTCTTGAGCGTCGGCAAGACCCTTTCTCAACGGTAAGTGCCTAATCCAACAGAACATGATTCGCGGACTTGGAGGGAAAGAAAAGAGAGCTCACTCTGGTGGATGCGCCGGGTCAATGATCACAGCATCCTTCGTCTTCTGGTCAACGACGAGGTACGCATAGTTGTCATTCCCTTGAAAACCAATATCAGACACGTCAAATTTCTCAACTAACCTGCGAGATGGGAAAACTCACACATGGGAATACTTTGGATATGCATCTTGCGTTTTAGCAGCGGCGGGAGCTATTTGCGCAAAGGTTAGCTTATCCATCCCGAGCTTTTCACATCGTACTCTAAGCTTCAGCTTCACATACGCCGGCGCACCTAGCTGCGAATCTGTTTGGCTGAGAATAAATCCGAGGTGTGAAACGGAGCAGGGTGCTCACTACAGGTCTGGGCATTGGCAAAAGAGCAACTGAAGATCAACTGCGAGTAGTACGGATAGTTGGAGGCTGCACTAGTCGAGATGCTGTCATGTATCATAGCATCACAATGAGCTCTTGCTTTGTAAGAGGAGCTTCAATGACGCGGGGTTCTTGTTCAATGCTACCGCGCATTCCGATACAATTGGAGGACTGAACTGAAGCAGTAACAATATCTGAAAGAGGTCTGGATGACTAATTTCCCTGATCCATCCAGACGACGCGCAATTGTAAGCATCGGAACAGCTCCGTCGGCAGTCGTGTCCCATCATGAACAAATCCTACACTCGACTTCTGGGCTCGGTACAAACACGCCGAACCATGGAAAACGGGGTATCTAAAGGAAAGACAGCATTGAAGGAAAAGACGGAGGCGCAAGATCGGGGGTCCTCAGACCACCCCGATCGGTTTCGGCTCCCACCTCTCATATCGGGTCCATCCGATATCTTCTCCCGACTCCAGGTTCAGTGAGTCCGGTTGCCCTCCGGGGCCAGCATCATCTGATACGCGAGCGTCCTCGGTCGACAGTTGGTCTTGTGCCCTCGTAATCTCATCTTTCACAGCATCCACGTCCTTTAGCTCCGCTAGTCGCAAACCCGAATCGTCCCCATCTGGACCATCAGCTTCTATCAGCTGCCGCAAAGCCTGCAAACATCTCAGAAGAACACCGCCATTCTCCATCTTATCAGAAATGGCCATCAACGTCCTTAGAACCCGAGCCTTCCCCCATCGACGAAGCAACTCCTGAAATCCTTCGCTTTCGACTAGAGATGGCGCGTCCTTGCTCTCAATGTGGCTTAGATACCCGACGAGAGACTCGTAGCACGGCTCGGTCGGCGGTTCCTGAGCCGAGCTCTGATCCTCTAGGTGTTTCCAGTAGTACTCCCATATCCACGTCAACGCTTTCTCGGCGGCCGATCGTAGTCTTGCGAGGGAGGGGAGCTGCTCGTGTGTCGCTTGGTGCCGTAGTTCGACAAAAGTTGCGGGGAGACCTATTGTCTTTGCAATCGAAAACATACTCATCTTCCGCTGCTTGTCCTGTTGCATATCCATGAGACCTGTAACGAATCTACAACGATGGCTCCACTGTCAGCAAGTTGCCATCATCAATGCTGGTCTCCGCAAAGGGTGCCAAAGATACAACGCCCATATGGCTCCGTCGTTTGGTTGTTTTTTTTCTTGCTTAAGCCGCCGGCAGCTCTTGGGCGAGAGAAGCAGAGAGGTTTCACTTTTACAAAGCCATTACCGGTTGTAATAGGTATAGCATCTTCACGGCAACGGTGGTAGAAGCTTCAGCCAAGAGAGCCCGAGTCACGAGCAGTCCTACGATGATCTCTTTCTCAAATGACGCCGAAAAAATGGTCCCCGAAAGCTACGCCTACTGCCTCCCGCCCGCCGTGCCTACCAGATGGAGCGAGGTGAAGGGCCAACCTGCTGTTCCAAAAACTCGGCACATAAAAAGAAAAAGAAACCCTCCCCAAAAAGCATGCAAAAAAAAAAAAAAAAAAAAAAAAAGCAGGGGGAATGAAATGGATAAAAAAAAAGACCGCGCCATACCGACTAAAGGCCGTCGAATACGCCGCTCGAACCGCATACGCCGACGAGCCTTGACGATCCGGACCACGCAGGAGCTCCTCGTCGCTGAGGATCGCCGCCGTGAGGAGCGCCGTCGACTCCACCAGATGCGGGCAGTTTCCTCGCTGCACCCACATCGACACTCTCGCCACGGCGCGGTGCTGAAGTTTTTGCCGCGCTTGCCCGGCGGCGGCGTCGTGATCATCGGTCGACCCTAGCTCAGGGGCGTCATCGCCTGAAATGTCTGGCGCCTGGGGGTAGAACTGCCCCCGCACAGTCAGGAGTTCTTGGCGGTCACGCCAGGGAGTGAAGATGAATTGGACCATTTTCCCCCTCTCCCTTTTCTCGGTTTGCGAGGGCGAGCTTGCCGTTCCAATATCTGGAAGTGAAAATTTCGCTTGTGGTTAATTTTGATAAAGGGAGAAAAAAATGTATGGAGCATCAAGGGTGTTGGCCTGTTGAGAGTTCGCCAAGTAAAAATTCAAATCTGACATAATCCATCCACTACGATTGATTGAGTGTGGTGCGAGGGAGGGTACAAAGGTACACTACTTCGTACTTTGGCAGAAGTTTGGAGCGGAGGGCCGAATTCATCCCTGCGGGTCACCTTGAGAGACTTCGGCCAATATCGATATTCTTTACCGACGTTGCTGTCAGGGGAAACGGAGGCCAACCGTGATGGGAGAGTCATTTCTCAAGTAAACCGCGCTAGTGTGGTCCACCCTTGCTTGCCGGGGGGAGTACAGATTCGGGATTCCTTCCAGAGAGATGGGTGTTCTTTTCCATGACCCAGTTCTTATGTACTTCCTCACTCAGAGAACGAAGTACTTCGTACCATGCAACAAGTCCGGTATTCTCAGGCAGCACAGCACAGCGCCAGCCATGGGTCGTCTCGTCCTCCCCTTCTCAATGCGTCGTGTACAAGCATTACCGCTACTACAAAGTACCACACGACCACTATCACACGTCCATGTTCCCACGATGTGTGTGCTGATCACAACATCAAATCCATCCAAGCCCGACTGGGGGGCGGGACCAGGCCCGATGAGCGAAATACAGCACCCCTCTTTACCCTGTGTCCACGCACACCCCCCAGCCGAGATCAAAGGCAAACACATTCTCAGCCCACCGAACTCAACTCTTGGGTTGGGGTGCAGTTTATCTCCGCCTACTCCCACACCCACCCCCTTCCCCCCTTCTCCCCCCGGTCCCCACCATCACTTTCTCCATCCCTCATTTTTTTGACCTCGAGAACCGTGGAGTCATAACCTCCACTCGCTCCTGTCTCTTTGACCCCGGCCCGCATCCAAATCCACCACCTAGCTCACCAAAAAGGAGGCCCTTTTCCACACCCCTTTCCAAATCTCCCCACACCCGCGCCGCAACACCCAAATCTCCACGCCCCCTCCCTTCAATACGCCAACCACTCAGAACGCCCCCAAAAAGACTCTTTCCAGAAACAGCTCGATCGAAGCACAGGCCCACTGCCGCCCACATGTCCGACAGGGGTCCGCCTCTCCCCTCAATGAGGCTCTGTCTCGCTTTTTATCCGCCCCCTCCGATCAAGGCGGTATGAGAGGGAAGAAAGAGCATCGATATAGGATCAATGTAGGACAAGTACCTCTAATTTTCTGTCTGCATTCTCCCATCACATGTCTCAGTACACGAACACGTCACGGGTCATGGCAAAACCCGACTTACACACGAGATGTTTTCCATCCAAAAGACAAACACCTAATAGTCACTCCTTACGAAGCACAATTGTATTCTCACTCAACCGAAAAGAGAAAATATGTAATGGGAGAAATGATCAATCCCTTCATAGTAAATTTCCAGTTGACTAGGTGCTCGAGGCCGCCGTTATCTAAGTGAACTCCTTGTAATCCTGGTTCTCAAATCCTAAAAACTCCCATTGCTTTCCTAACCCAGTCCTGGGACCTGACCTTTCCAGTCCATAATTCTATCGTATCCGTAACAGTAAAATAGTACATGATAATAAATTGCATCATAAAACGTCATTGCGCATGGCCGTTTGAGACGGCAGGTTCCATCTTCAGTTGTCCGACTTTTCTTTCTCATCCTCATTTTCGTCATCTTCCTCATCTTCCTCCTCATCGTCGCTCTCGGGAGGTTGCCAGGTCTCCTCTAGCTTTAGGCCCTTTCCGGGTGAATCCTGAAGCTTCGGCGCGCCGCCCAAGAGGGAGGATAGGCTCGATCGGTAATTGTTAAGACCGGGGTCGGCTTCGTACTTGTCGGGCGCGTCATAAAGGCCCATACCGACAAGAATCTCGCCCTCATCCTCCGATTCTTGCAAAGGTTCGTATGGCACCGTCTCCTCCGACTTGACAGCGGTCTTGAAGTGTTGGACTTGCGGCACGTTCTCGGGAGTGGGCGGTGAAGTTCGGTCAAACCCGTGCTCGGCAAACAATCTCCAGTCCGATATGCTCGACGGTTGGGAGCTTTCTGTGGTACTGCTCATAATGGCGGGTGAGGGCGACGTATTGTTGGTGAAGAGAGAAGGGAACGACTCGGGATAGTCCAGGGTGTTGTCCAAGGCCGGAGATATGTTGCACGGTTGTTCTAGGGGCGGCGAAACATAGCTTGGGATCTGGTGCTGTGGGAGACCCCAGCTCTGGTTGTCGACGGGAAGACTTGGTGGCTGGACGCTGAAATCGTTTCCAGGGAGTGATAGTGGGGAGAACGTCACCGGTGAGGCGTGGCAGGAGTAGGATGAGGGCATGGGTGACATGTGTTGGTAGTTTGTTGAGATATCTTGGTTGTGGTAGTAATACGTGGGAAGTTGCTGAGAGTGGTGTTGTTGGACTTGAGTGGTGGTTGGTTGTTGGAGTTGGAGATGTGAAGAAGCCGGATGCCAGCTCACTGGACGAGAGGCTCGCTTGACGGGTTCTGAAGAGTATTCTACGCTAGGGACGGAGAGAACAACTTGTTCCATCATCTGCTGTTTTCTCCAGGCGAGGTTGTTGGCATCGTTCACCATGGTCCTCCTCCTGCTCAGCATCATGGACGACCTGGGACTGTTGCTCGCACTGGTGGGCTTCGTGATTCGCATCGCGGTTCCTGATCGTTGGCCATTCGATCCAGGGGAAAGCCTCCTCATAACTTGCGAGGAAGTCATCTGTCTCGCCCAAGAGTCGTGGACGGGATCGGGATGTGTGTACTGATGATGGGTTGCCATGGCGGTGCAGGCGGCCGGGTAGCCGAGGGTTGATGGCATCATTGTTTTGCCTGTTGTAAGATGCTCAAGTCGGTTGAGCCAGGTTGGCTATAACTGCATGGGAGAGGAGAGTTGAAGGTAGGTATGAAGAGGTGTAAGAGGGAAGAGAGCTGGTGCATCAAGAGCCGATGGTGAGTTGGGATGAGTTGGCGACCTCAGGGTTATATCATCATGCCAGAGGCTAAGAGGAGTGAAGGAGGGTATGGAGTATAAAAGTGGATGACAAGTTGGATAGCCGCTCCAGATATGAAGTGGGATGGTGGATGGAGTGTGGTGTGGGTTCAAAGGAGATGGAGGCGTAAAGTGATATTTGATGAGAGTGAGTGCATCCTGACCAGGGGAGCAGAGAGATCAAAAGGCCATTGGGACCACTCTTAGCGTCCAAGTTTGAAGTAGGTGTAGACAGGCTCGGCTGGCTTGGGACATGGAAGGAAGAGGGATCAAGTGACAAGACCGGCTCACTTGGATATTAGTTTAGTGTAGTTCCATGGTGTGGGAGAATAATAACTTCTTAGTCCAAGTCTGCGCGCTATGTTACGTTTGAGCCAGGCCGGCTCGAAAGCAATATTTGACAGGGACGGGTTTGGCATGTGTACGTATCTGGGTACACGGGGCTCCATTGATATCATGGGGGACTGGAGTCTGGACATGGGGGGAACCATCTAGATGGATGGACTGGACATGGGCCCAGAGCGGCAGTGTGTGGGAGGGTCGATGGAAAAGGTACAATTGGACATGCCGTTAGGCTAGGAGCGAACATTGAAAGTCGGAGGGAGCCGCGCTACGAAGGATCAATTGATGTATCAAATTATATTTGTCTGAAGTACGAAGTACACTGCACTATACGCTACACTCTACACTAAGGAGCTGGGTTGGAAGATGGGGCTGTGGTAGCCTTTTTTTACTGATGCCTGTATGTAGTACGGAGTATGTAACTAGGACCGACGGAGAGGGTCCCATAAAGGTTAGGCTTGGAAAGCTGGATGGTCCAGAGGCTTGAAGGTCAAGGCAAACCTGAGTCTGGGTGGTCTTATGTCCCACGGCCTTGCATCCCGGGTCCCTTGGTCCCCTTGTCTTTTTGGGTTGACCAAGTGGGTGGCGGTAGCGAAGGGGACAGGGTAACGGTGTGGGAGAATGTACTTCGTAGTGTACACTGTTCTCTTGTGCAATAGTACCAAATTGTATTGTCGACCTTTTCTTTGGCACCTTGGTCTTGAAGACCGCCGCTTGCAATGTTTGGCGCAGTCAAAGAGGCATGGCGAAGGTACATAGCAAAGTACAAAACATGGAGAAGGGGAATGATGAACAAAGGTGACAGGGGGTGTGTGGGAAAGAGGGCAATTGGGGCAGCTGAGGAGCAACCAGTCTGGCCCGTGGGGCTAATATTTATGGAGTAAAACCGAAGAAAAAAGTTCAATGTTGGCTGCGTCATAAGGGTGTGTAGGGGGCGTGGAAAGCTCTGACATGCGGAAGAAGGGGTGAGACAAACCAGAGAAAGGGTATTTTAAGCTCGAGACTTGCTCCTTCCATTGATGGAGATGGAGCTGGGCCCACAATTATCAATTGAGACTTTGATTGTGGTCCTTGGACAAAACAGTGTACTTTGAAGCTGTACTATACATACTTCGTACATCAATGATCCAATCCTTCTCGTTCACGGATAGGGCGATCGGTGACAATGCACTAAAACGGCCCCTTCAATCCTGCTCCCTTACCAGACTTGAGATACAAGGACTTCGTACTTCGTAGTTTACTCCATACTATTCACTAGTGGCTATGCTGCGTTACCTCGAACTGAATAAGCCGGGATACGCTACTTCGTACTAACTTCGTACACCGATACGGCTTTCAGTCAGGAGTGGGTGGACCCTACTGAGTACCTCATACGGTGGAAATTTGGAAATTCCATCAGTGGGTCAGGACAAGTTTTCTTCGAGTGTAGGTCTCAGGAATATGTAAAGTATACGGCACTACTCCAGCAGCCGTCTCTCCTGGAGAGTCTTCATCTGAGCGCGATTGCCTGATAATTGCAATCTGCTTGGTGCCAGGAGCTGTTGCATCCAAAGCCGTGTACTTCGTAAAATAATCTATGAAAAGAGTGGAGGTTCTTGAGTTGATACCCGCATCCTCCACCAGACAATCCACTCCTCCACGCTCGAGAAGAGACGGATCAAAGCCTGGCAATTTATTCCCGACCCTTGCCACGCGCGATATCTTGCAGGAGACCATGTCATTACCAATTCCGGATGAAGTCGACGGTCGACAATGAGCGAAGATCCCAGGATTATGAATTGCGAGGAGCTTTTGTCCGCCTGTCTTGGTACGACGGTCGTGAATTAAGGGGTATCAAACCGCTTTTTGACTACTTTGCAGGACGGGCGACCTGACCAACCAAGTTCAGCAAAGCAATGTACACTAATAGCACCCCGTACGTAATCTACGACGCCGCTGCGGACGCCTGCTAGCTGCGTAGTGTACATTAGTACAACGTAACTAGGATGAAGTGCTGGAAACATCATTGCCTCCGGTTGCCCAGGCCTCCTACAGAAGTTGATTTTTAGACAACTGAATAATTTGAAGGACACAATACTTGCCAGCGGGGTCTCGGTATTACCAACCCAGAGCAGAGGAGGAAATTACGACAAGACCCCAAGTAGAAATCAAGGTGTCGCTGGCCCTATTACTTCGGTATAACAAGCATGCTAGCTCAGCACCTTAGAAAATTCAATGTTGAATGTTATGGATGGGGCGTGTTTGTTGCATCAAACAGAGGAGTGTGTGCATTTGGCGTGGGGACGGCGACTCTGACACTGACATCAATGGCAGTCTTCACACTTCGCTCTTCAAACTTCCGATTTGAATCACTTGGCACTGTGTTGGTCCAGGCTCTCTTCGAAAAATGTATCTCTCTATAATTTTGAGGCTTAGAAATACTTGTCTCAAGCAGCATTGAGGATTGAACATAGTGCTAGTATTTCGGCGCACGGCATCCCAAATATGTTAGAAACACGGCAATGTGGGGAATGGTAAAGGGAAAGGCAACATTGAAATCCTCGCCGTTGAAGGGGGGTGGGGGGAGGGTAACAATTTCCACAAGACAGCTGGATCAACCGAGCGAATGATTGGAGCAACCACTGATCTGTGATGGCAGGGCACAGGGCAAGCCGCGTGCCAGATTCCCCGACAAGGGCTGGAGACTGGGGTGATCATGGGGATTTGTTTCCTTTTTCATGGATTCTCGACTCCCTGCAAGGACGCGTATCAAAAAAATGGTTCCGTTCCGTACTTCGCAGATTCCACTCGTTTAATGCAACCGGAGCGTATCATACGAAATACAATTTCTTGGTCGAGAGGAGAGTCTGTTCCTCGCCCCCCTCACAAGTACGACATCATGTTTCCTACTCATCGTCGAATATGGCATAACAAGTAGCCGAAATTTTCCTATCAATATGTTTCACCCCTAATGTGTTCCAATTATCAGGAGATGATTGTCGACACTGCATGACACTTTTGCAGAAGACACTAGTATAGTGTTGAGGAGTCCTGAGGAGCCCACGTTGGAAAAACTGGCATCAATGTAATTCGGGTGCTTCGAATACTACTCTTACACTAGTATCCACCACTCTAGTTGTGGTGCACTTCGTACACTACGCTACGACGTATACCACACTAGCCCTGATGGTTCAGGAAGGTGGAGAGAAGACTCGGCTGTGATATCACGACGGAGTTAAACGAGCGTCCGGGGCAAACCACCATCATCGAAGGAGGTTCGAGTGGGCGCTAGGCGGGCCAGTCCCGAGGGCGGTCGTGCAGATGGACCAAAGTGTGGGTATGAGTGGATCGGACTTTGGAACTCTTCCGTCCTTGTCCTTGACTTGCTCAGCCACCGGTGATGGGCTTTGATCGATATTACGAAGTACTTCGTACATGCCGCTGGACATACTCGGCAGGGAGATAAAAAAAA
>PGIR01000276.1:0-38552 GCA_002812735.1 Scedosporium dehoogii
CCCCGAAAAAAATTGCCAACAAAAAAAAAAAAAAAACAAAAAAAAAAAAAAAAGAAAGGAAAAACGCCGCGGCCACCTCTGTGGGATGCGCAACATTGACGCTCAGGTCAATGAGCGACAAGATCCTCTGCATTGTGCTCAACAGAGGAACTTGTAAATCTTTTTCCATCGAGGCCATGCCCTCCTCTCTTCCGCTTCCCTCGCCACCAATATCGGCAGGGCAAACTCCCTCCGCCCAGTGTCGACATCCAAGTCCTGTAGGCGTACAATCCTTGTCCGGTAGCAAAGCTTGTGGCACACGTAAAAGCTGCAAACAATAGGCGCGGCCATGTACTTGAGGAAGAAACTCTCGGCGAGCTGCCGCGATGTCATATCCCTCCAGCCGATCGGGAAGGCGCCGACCCAGAACTGGGCAACGAGCACGAGGAGATTCATAGAGAGGCCAATATACGAACCTACCACGCCAATCTGGCTGCGGTAGGCGAGGTCCTCGAGCTTCCGGCCCTTGAGTGCCCACGCCTTGCGGAAACGAATGTGACAGAGGCATATAGAGCCCCACGTGAAGATGGATGAGAGGCCCGAGGAAGCCAGGAGCCACTCGAGCACAATCTCCTGGTTTTCCACCTCGGCGATATAGGAAAGGAGGCCGATGATGCCAGCAATGAGAATGGCCATCAGCGGTCGTCCTTTGCGGTCGATGTAGGACAGGAAGGCTGGCGCGTGGTTCTGATCCGCGAGCGCCGCCATGGTACGTGAGGAACCGAAGACGGCGGAATTCCCCACAGAGAGAACGGCAACAAGGATTACCGCGTTCATCACCGACGGAATCACGGCGATGCGTGCTTTTTCGATGGCGATGACAAAGGGAGAGGCGTTCGCCGTGAGCACGCCACTCGAGTCGCTGTTCTCCGAAAGAAGCCTTGGCTCGTTGTAGGGAACTAGAAGCCCCACCAAGGTGAGTGCGACGATATAGAAGAGGGTGATTCTCCAGAAAACTTGTTTCACGGCGGTTGGTAGCGACTTTCTGGGGTTCGCCGTTTCTGCTGCCGCCAGACCGACCAACTCGGTGCCGGCAAAGGAAAATGCAGCAGTGACAAAGACGCTGCAGAGTCCCTTGAAGCCGTTGTTGAACGCCCCGGGATCTTGCCAATATTGGCCACCGATATAGCCTCCACCGGGATATCCGCCGCAGTTTATCACGATGCCAAGTAAACTTGATTTTTGAGATCAGCTAGGGGACTTTCGAGGTGGAAGGGGTAAATAAGCGACTTACATGAAGGCGATAACAGCGATAACCTTGACCATGGCAAAGGTAAATTCCACCTCACCATAGCCCCTAACCCCAGCCAGGTTGGATCCCATGACTACGAAGAGGAAAAGAGTAACAAACCCGGCCTTGGCTATGTCCTTGTTCCAGTATGTTATAGTAATCGTGGCGGCGACAATTTCAAGTGGCAGGATTACCAACCACTGAAGCGCGTAGCTAAGTGGTAAGGATCAGTGTTAGCAGACGGACAACCCCATTAACGGTTTTTGGACCAGGAAAGATACGGCAGGACAAGCAGAGACTCACTTCCAGCCCATGGCGAAACCCCAGGACGGGTCTAAAAACCGCGTGGAGTAGGATGAAAATGAACCCGCAACGGGGAAGGCTACGGCAAGCTCAGCAAGAGCCTGTGTTGTACAGTAGAGCATGATACCGATAAGCGAAAAGGCAATAAGCAATGACGCTGGTCCACCATGGTTGAGCGCTTGCCCGGAGGCAACAAAGAGACCCGTGCCTAATCGAGGAGCATCAGTAAATGTCCACAGGATAGTCGCCTGGCGACGCAGAGACGTTGAACGAGTGGTGTATCGGCGACAAAAAGAGTCGGGGATCGGAGAGGGTATGAAGGGTACTAATGCTAAATACTCCGAAAGGAAGGAAGAACGTACCAATGGAACCTCCAATGGCAATCATCTGAAGATGTCTACCCTTCAGCTTCCGCGCGAGGCCGGAGTGTGCTGTCTGGAGGGTAGCTTGACGAATATCATAATATCGAATCCCAAGATGGTTTGCTTCCTCGGCTCTCGCAGCAGCTTCGATTTTCGGATCCAGCGGCGTTACACGTCGGCTCGGATCGCGTCTGAAGCTATTTATGAACCGGGTCGTAACACTATCAGGTGGGACATCGTCGTAGATGGGTTCCCGCATGGTATAACTGCTGCCATGCGCTACCGAGTCCTCACGCAATTTGAGGGTCGCCATTTCGATGCTTCGCCCGAGCGGCGCCATGGTGATATCTTGCGCGGGAAATGAGAGCGCATCCGTAGAGGGCTCAAGAAGAGGAAGAGAGCCTGGACTGGTTCCGGTGGGGGAAAGGAGCAGTTTAGATATGGGGCCCCCTCGAAGCTTCCTTCCGAAGAGAATGTCTTATCGTCTCGCGCGTCTACAATCTACGCGTGCCCCAGATGATAAACCTCATGGCCTGGGCCTGGGCCTGGCCAAATTCAAGGAGGCAAGAATAGGGATTGGGAGATGTCTCCTCTACAACCTTCTCGTTCCGGTGGCGGGAAACTCTGACGGTAAGGGATCGCAAGTTATCTCTCGGATTAGCGAGTTCGTCTCGGAGTGCGGAGTGCGGAGTGCGGGCCGCAGTTCGAGTGAGCGAATAAAAGTCTATGGCCGGAGGCAGTTTCTTGAAGTTCGAGGATCGAGTCGTCTCGGGGCGCCTTCGCGATAGTTCGTGGTCAAGTCAAATGCGGTTCCCTCGGGTTGGTTGGAAAAGTGGAAAAGTGGTGATGAGTGATGCAATTGGGGGGGAAGTAGTAAATACTTCAAGGGATCAAACGGCTAATACTCCGCAATGAAGTTGGGAAGTGATCGCCCTGGCCCAATTCCGTCAGGAACATGAAATGGATATGGTACAACCGGCTCTCTTCAGTCGGAAGACATGAAATGCGCAAGGAACTCTGTTGGATCAAGTCGATCAATCCGGGTTGAGGGGGTGGCGGGCAAGGCTTATCATCGACGCTGGACCGAGTAATGACTTCGTACATTGCATCAAATGCAAAACTAGGTTTTTATCATGGGTCATGGGTCGGCTGGGGTGGTCGCCTGTACTTAAGTTGTAGATAACGGCGGATTTCCTGTAATCTCTACCTTGGAGACCATCTGGTCGGGAGAGTTGGACAACCGCTAATGATTGACTTGCCCAATCGGGCTAGAATTGAAAAGATGGATGGGTGGAACAGGGGTCGTTAGCATGGGGAAATGGGGTTGAGCACTCATCGAGGTGGCATTATCGGCAACTGGATGAAGCGTGCTGCAGCTCGAAGTATGGTTTTCGAGGTTGATGGCTTCATCCTTCGCCTATTTCCGCCGTACAACTCCAGAGCAGAGGTACACTAATACGCCTTGGCTTCTTGCGACTTCGTATCAACTTTTACTTCGTACGTATCAAATGATTGCAAAGCAGACAAGCACGAAGTAAAACAGGGCGATTCGGCTCAGGGTGGAGGTGGCGTGGCGTGGCGTGGCGTTGCACTGTTCGTTATCAAAGTGAGTCTGCCTCGCTTGGAGAATAGCACTTCGTAGAGATACCGCTGATAAAATAGCATTTGGCATGGGCTCATGGGCTGCGAAGTACTTTCAAGGTACGAAGCAACATTATTGAGTTCCCCCTATCGTCGCGGGATGTGGTCTCGACTCTGTTGGCTCTCGGACTCAAAGGGGGAAGAATCAATCAGCTTGCTTTCAACTGGCTCCTTGGATGAGGGATGACTGCAGTGACTTGTGCTTCGTATTGTCGAGGTTAGACTCCGGGTACTTCGTGCAAGAAACGTACGTACACCAGTACTTCGTACATCAATACCAAGGTAGTGTACATCATCAACTTGATATCAACCTTGCCCAGATAGGGTTTGACTTGATTGGAGATGCACTTTCAAACCTTACTTTGTACCTCGAAGTTCCAAGTCTTGAAGCAAGCAATTCTGAACCAGCACCCCGAAGGCTGGGGAAACCGCCCCATTGACTCTTCTAAACCTATTCCAGGGTTGTTTAGTTTACTAGTGTGCGCGTGGTGCATCAATCAAATCATTTGATCGAGATCCAGATGGGCATTGAACCCATTGAATCCATCACTCCAGTTGACTTGGCATGTCAATGGTGTAGCTAAAACATCCGTCCACCGTTAGCTCGCTCCATTGATGGATTAGATGCCCCCTTTCACTCAGCTGTATGAAGTAGTGTACGAAGTACTGTTAGGTTTGGGTGCGCCGACTGGATTGCAGTTTTAATCTTACCGACTGCATGGTCCAAAGCGGAATGGGGCCGATGCGAGGAAACTGGACGCCAAAACAAATCATACTATATGATTTGTCCTATGAAGTACGAAGTATTGAGTGATTGATCTATTTCATCAACCCAATAGAACCATGTTCATGTTAATGTACCATACCCCAGATGTCGAGGCCAAGCCTCTAAATTCCCCAGACGAACGATACCCGGTAAGTGTAAGGAGTGTACGAAGTAGAAGCGCCGCTTCAGCCCAGATCAGTCGTTCTGTTCGCTAAGGCACGATATATACTTCATACGACTGGTTGCCGCTAAACGGAAAAGCACTCTCGGATATCAATGGAAGGGTAGTAGGATATATGCTTGCCTCCACAGCCCTGACTCATTGAGTAGTGTACATGCACATCAAGATTACTCGCAGATACCTGTGTACTTCATGCTTCGTACAACTGGCAACATTATTGATCTAACGGAACAATGACAACGACAGTCTGAACAGACGACAAACTCTCTGTCAAGCATCCACAGCCCTAAGCCTGATGGGGGTGGCCAACTTATTGAAGGAGGTTCCTCTCCCCATCCAGTCCCATGCAAGCATCAACGTCGACTTTAAAACGATTGAGAGTGAGTGGCTTGAGTTGTGTGAGACAATAGATCGAACTCCTTTCGGTCAGTCCGCCCTGGTTGTTCAGGCGCTCACCGCTCAAGAGAAAAACCCTCCACCAACCCAGGGTCCAGGCTCCAAGGCCAGTACTAAATGCCCCGGTCCCAGCCTCGGGCGCTTCCGGGTTCTAAGGTCTTCTTCGGGCATTGAATCGATCCATAAAATAAAGGTTGGAGATTGGCATGTGGTAACCGGATTCTGGTAGATTTACTTCGACTACGCTGTAGCCTTCGGTCATGGATCATGGCCAGCGTGAAGACAGTGGACAACCAAAGCCACGTGATGCGTGCGACCACTTCTGCTTCTCGACGCATGACGGGCTGCATCAATGGGGTCGACGGCTCTCCTCCTCAACAGCATCGATGATCCATTTAGTTTATAAACTACTCCATAGATGCGATTTTCCCGTCCAAGAGAATGACGGGCATCTTCCCAACCCGAATCATCACCGCATTCAGCATTCTCGAATCTTCCCGAGTGCTCAAGCATGCAATCCCTGAAGACGGAAATCGTCGCAGGTTAGGTCTGGCCGTCTAGCCTGGCCGAGCCTCCTATTGAACCCCCGCACCTCCGTCCTAGTCTCCCCATGCAGCTCTACCTGCGTTTGACACGTCAGTGCTGTATATTGAAGACCCAAGGTCATTGGCACGTCACACACCCTAGCTCGGTCTGGTTGGGTGATAATCTCAGTGCTGCTGCACCGCTGACCTTTGAATTGCCAGTCAAACTTGGTTGTTTGTCACCATATTTTAGCAAGATGCGAAGGTGTAAGTGGGCAACGAGGGGACAGGAAAAGGACCGGAAGTCAGGGAATCGCGAGAGCGCCCCCCGGTCCAAACCTACTCCGTACAACAAGAAGCCGCACCTGAGACAGACAGTATTCTTAGTTTAGTCAAACATGCAGCCGATTACGGGAAGAGATGGAGCCTGGGCATGACCAGGCCGGCAATTGGCCTTGTCGTTATTCTCTAATGGGTGTGGGCTCTTGGTTCATGGAGATCTCGCGTCTGATTGCATCGTCAAATGGTCGTGCATAAAATTTCTGCCCAATTCAACCAGCCAGGTGGTTCGACTGAACTTTGCCCCCGCCTCTTTGACGTTTCCATTTTCTTTATATACATTTGATCCTTCTAGCTCCGACCTTGACCAATGTTCTTCCTCCGATGATTTGGGAATCAAGGGAGATTCCAGAATATACAGCCCTCGGATACACAATAGGGATACCGAAGCAAATAAAACACCAGAGGACGACCACGAGAGCGTGACGAGGCGGGGGTTGAGATCTTGGAGTCGAAATTCATACGACAATTAACTTAAAAAAAAAACCCGCATCAAACTCTCCCTTCGTGGGAGGACCCTCACATCGTCGAAATCATGACACCGTTATTCCTGTGAAACCTCGGAGCGTGTTCTTTTTTCATACTTGTTACCTATCAACTCGTTCGAATCAAATTTCAGATCCGGAAGAATCAAAGGGCAGAAAACGATGAGACCGACATCAGCCATGTTCGCGCCGGCGGAGCAAACCGGTTTCCTTGACGGCCGGCTTCTCCAGGGCTGTTTCCGGGAGTCGGAGAGGTGTGAAATCGTCGGATTGAGTCTCGAAGGCCTTCGCAACGCCTTGGTCGAAAGCTTCCACGCTCATATGACGGCTTTGATCGAGGAGATCAAGACCTCGGGCTGCATTCTCCGGGACCTTGCCGACAAGTCCCAGGTGCATTTCCAGCGTGTCCCCATTGTCATGCACTATCTCGATGTCATCCTCCCCTGTCTCTCCAAGTCGCTACGCGACATTACCGAGTACATCGATGACCGAACGGCCTCTAAGGAAATCCGATGGCGGAAGATGTACAACAAGATGACCGAGGAGGGTGGCGGCATTCCGCTTCCCCAGAGATTTGTGCTCTACAACCACTACTTGAGGCTGCTGCACCAATTGCTTACGAGGTTAGTCTCGGATTCTCTTTACATGGACTGGCCCCTCTTCTATGTCGTCTCGCCGTTTGCATCGTGTTGTCTTCGCCTTTATTGCTCACCGACCACTTCCACCATTCTCTGGGCTGACGTGTGATTCAAGGAACCCGAATTTTGATCTCAACACATTGGAATCCCTCCGGAATCGTATCCTAGAGCTACGCGAAAAGAGGGGCATTGGTGAGTTCATACGTCCATCGATGGCCATTTTCCGTCGTACTTCTGAGGGCTGCTGCCACTAACAATGCCCGAAGCTCATACGCCCCATACGCAAAGTACATCTGGCGCCCTGATACGGCCGGAAATGATTCTTGCCCCAATGGTACCAGAGCCTGTGAGTTGAGCTCATCCACACCATTTATGGAAGTACTCCTCGTTAACAAGATGGATGGTAGAACGCACACTGGGGGGAGCAGATCTTCTCACTCCCACTACCATCGCGGACAGCCTTCCAAAACCCCCGGAGGTATGCAAAGCTGTACAATACCAGCAATCAGCGTCATCCTGTGCAAGTTGACTAAATGGATCTGTCCTCTTAGATCGAAGTCGTTCGGACCCCATCAACAGGCGTCCCAAGTGCCCATGCCTCCAGAGTCCAAAGTCTTGTTCCGAAGGTATGCAATATACCGCATACTTCATCCACAAGCTGATAGAGTTGACACTTATTTGTACCTAGGAAATTCGACAACGATTCGCTCGCGCTCATTGCCTACATCAATTCCACGAACCAGGCGCCATACCTAATCATGCAGCCCTACCATATGGGTTCTCAGTGGTTCTCCATCCGAGGCGTCCACGAACTTTGCATCCAACGCGACCACTGCGCAGTTAATCTCCGGCGCTGGAGTCGGAGAGAAGGAGCTGCCAAGTTGTGGGCTTCTCTCTACTTCATCACCTGGGAGGGTAAGCAGCCATGATTGAGCATTTGTCCTCGTCCCTCTTTACTAATGTATCACTCAGAAATGGTGCTTTTCCATTGCACTTTCGCCTCACTCAAAGCGCGAAACTCGTTGACGTTGGAGGTTGACTCGGATGAGTACGTCTTGAAGGGCGAGAAGCGCCTTTTCCAAGCGTAAGCGATACCCCCCTTTCTCCCAGTCCGTAGCTAGCATCGCGGTCTTTCTTTTGCAACTAACAGGTCTCTGTATAGCCAAATCATCGATGACGGATTTAAGCATTCATTGATCGTGTACGAGGACCGCGAGACCAAAGGCATGAGGCTTCATGCCGCAGTGTGGGACGGCGAGCTGCGACAATGTCCAGTCTGGACCGCCTTCAGTATGTTATCCCCACTCGACCAAGAGACCAAGAGGATTTTAAGAGTTTATGATGCTGACCGCTATCACTAGTTACCCATCAATGCACCTCGCCAACCTGGCTTGAAAAGAAGTCAAGATACCGTATCTGGCTCAAGGACGTCCAACTCTATGTCTTCTGCCAGGAATATCGGCAGCACAAGCAGCGTAGGAACCGAGAGGGTGCATTCGAGCTGAACTTCATCAACGAAAAGGGTAAGTTAACGAAGGTAGCGCATTTGCCTATGGGTTTGTTTGCTAACAAGTCCATGTAACAGCTTGTTGCAAGTTTAGGGATCTCTTCTATCCGCCGCCCTCGCCGGCAAGCAATGCGGATTCGGACAATAATGCGGGATCGTCTTGACAAGCAGAAGGTTTCCTATGAACAAAGGCGGAAGTGTATCTTCCAATGCAAACCTAGACGACACCGAACGCCCTGAACTTGACAAACAAAACTTCAAGTAGCACCGTTGGAACATAAGAATGCCGAGGCTCAACCATCACCACCTACCACCTACCAGAAAGGGAGAGACCGATATCATCTATCTGCTCTCCCAACTCTCTTCAAATTGTTCTTCTAACCCGCATCTCATCGACTTTCGACTAATCACCACCGTATCATCCTTTCTTGAGTGCGGAACCTTTCATTCACTCACACTCACACTTATCAAATTTATCAGCGAGGAGTTTTGGTTTTCCATTTTACTTTCCCCCGCGATACTGGCCCAGGATGGGTCGCTTCTCTATTGGAGAGCGGTTCCATGAGTTTCCTTTGTTTAGTTACGGCTTATGAATCTACGAACCTTACGCCTTCTTATGCCACACGAAGTTGGATATGAGACTGTTTACCACTGAGAGTCCTTGATATACCCAGTGTCTATTTTTGGGGGAGACATTTGTTGCTTTTTGAGCGGATTCGGAAGGGGGGATATGTATCTTATCTGACAGGAGCAAGGAGAATGTGGGAGCGGAAAAGCGTGTATTAACGAGGAACAGAGACCAGATCCATTGTAACCAAGTCCTTGAATCCAAATATTTAGTGTTTCCTTTACTTCTCGACTATTCGTCTCCAACGAGCCGCCAAGCTGTAGCCCGCCGAGACAGATACTGCATAAAACCGTATGACAATAACCTAAAAGAGCTGAAAATAACCAAGCCCTTCACTTCCAAGAAAAAAACGCCTGATATCAAACAAAGTGCACCGACACCCAACCCACACGATAAAGGAATATAACCAACAAGCAATCAATCCTCGTCAAACAATCATTTTTGCACTTCCTTGCAAATATCGCCGTATAGTGTCATACGAGACCTAGAGCCTCCAAGTGGACGGACAAGCTGAAGATTCTCGTTCTTTATGTCCTCCCCATCGGGGCGGGCCGTATCATGCCCAGATCGACGTGCTTCGGAGTCTCGATGCCATGCGCTTTATCGTGCCTAGTCGTAGGCGGCGCGCCAACGTCCGAAAGGACCGTTTTGATACGATTGCGCAGGCGGCGGCGCGGTACTTCTTTCGTCTCGGCGATGGTTGTTAGAGGGAGAGGGGGTTTGGCGAAGGAGGCTTCAGTGGATTGGGAGGAGACGGAGGCGGCGTCGGAGGCCATTTCTGCCGCGCGCTTTTTTCGATCTTTTTGGTTTCTCTTGTTTCTCCCGTCTTGGCCGACGGATTAGGTGGGACGAGAGGAATGATAATTTGGATGAGAAGACGCAAGTGGGCAGAACGTCATCAGCTCGGGCGCACAAGCAGCACGAGGGATAATAATCTAGAGATTCCAGAGTCTGGGGAGATTTGGGGAAGAGCATGAGCGCTGAATGACCCCACCTCCTTTTCCAAAAGCCATGCTCCAATCGGACGGGACAAGCAAGACATTGAAGACGAATGAGGACAGGGGAAGACGCCCCGGTTTTTAGAGCCAGGCTGTGTACTTCGTACTGTACCTCACAGTGCTTCGCACCTCGTCCATCCTTTCCTCGTCTTCAAAGTTGGATGAGGACGCATGAGCAGCATCAATTGGTGTCTGTACCTCCGATTCAACCTTAGCGCCATACTTGCACATTTGCCCATTCGCATGGTGTCCCCCTACACCCTTCGCCTTTATCAACACCTGAGGAAAGATGCCGGGTTAGAGAAACAAAGCGAATCTATGCGCGGATAGCCAGACCATGCCTCCTTCGATCACCAATTTGTTAAACTTTGAGCTGATTCGAGACCAGGTCAGATCAGGTCGCCTCACACCTAGAATCTCGCTACGAAGTAGATTCGCTCTTTTCCCTAATAAAATGTAAGAAATAAATGAATAAAAAAAAAAATCCATCAATTAATACACACGACGCCCTGTTTCACGCCCTGATGGTATCCTATAACGCACTCTAAAACTCATGAACAGCTAAACATGTAAAATAAACACACTGATTCCTTCAATCATCTATAGTTCGTCTTTGACCCTTCCCTTTCCAGTCACCTTCCGTGCCGACCGCAACTTATCATACACTTCCTCACTCCAGTGACCCTTCTGGCCCCTATGCCTCTCCGCGATCTTCTTCAAGTAAAACTCCCAGCAGCCCTCATCCCGAGTACCGTCCTTCTTGGCGCAAGTGTCATCATTCGCCGCTGGTCCACGGGGCCATATACCCAACGTAGCGCCGGATTCGTGATCAAGGAAAGTATCCAGGAGAAGATAACCGACCTTGCGTTGGGCGGGGTCCCAGCGCTCATCTTCGGCTGCAATGACCTCGAGAAGATTCTTCATCCCGCCATTCGCGATGAACTCATCGCGGATAACAGGACTCTGTAATAGGCCCTTAATGGCGAAGACCGTCGAGCCTACTCGTGATACCGCTACGGCGGAAGGGTCCTCGGTCGTACTCGGCATAAAACTAGTATAGAACGCATCGCGGAGAGTCGAAGCACCGCACTGTGACGCCATATAATTCGGCCATTCTTTCTCCACCTTCTCCAGAGCTTTCGCGTTGTTCTGCATCGCGCCGGCGAGAATACGGGATCCTGCCTGTCGATCGTCAGGCGTAGCGTCGTTGCCGACCATGAGGCAAAGAAGCGCCTGGATCGCCTCTTTATCCTCGCTAAGCTTGAGCCCATAATAAATATCGCTGGAGATATCGAGGAGGTTGTCAAGTGCTCCATGGAACTCTTCACTAGTCGTCTTTCCGCCAGCCTTAATCACTTTGAGCGCGTCCCAGAAGCCGACTTCCTCCACCGGAGGCGTCTTGATCTTGCCGACTGGTTCATACTCCGGCGCGCCTTTAGGGATACGCGGCTCAACATTTTCCTGGGGCTGCGCTCCCTCCTCGGGCTCCACGATGACTACCGCGTTATCGACGGGGAGCCCTTCGAGACTGGGATCGGTCTCGTCCGGCACGTTGATCTTGGCCTCTTTCTGGCCCGTCCAAATGTTGAGCCGTACATGTAGGCCATTGGGGAGTTCTTGGTCATCATGGACAATCTGGAATTCGTCTGTAGGCTGGAAGACCCGAGGGTAACATTCAGCCGGGTTATCTGTATGGCAGATAAGGTCTTGGACTTCTGGAGACTGCTTTGTGCTGTCGGCATTGTTGGAGGCTAGGGCGGCGGGTGTGGCTAGTAATATTATTCCGAAAATTAAGAAGAGTATAAATAAAGGCCGTGTTGATGTTCCGTGAGTCGCCCTTGAGGGTGCCATTATGGTTGTTCCTTGAAGCCAGGAGGTGAGACGTGAGAGTGGTAGTGAACACTTCAGGAAATGATTTTGGGTACGGACGGTATGGAAATAGGGAACGATTGGGAATAGTCGTATCAACCAACTCGGCCCTCGAGAACAAAATGGTTTGTTCTCAATGGCGTCTGATGCTCACTGAAAACCTTCAAGTTCTTTTATAGTCATGGGAAATCCGTTGTGAAAACGTGGCGGAGAGAACAAGAGGACAAATTGTCCAACAAGATTGACACCAATTGGACATGTAGATTGACACAGGATACACCTGCTTTAGGGAACAAAAGTAACCTCTTACCCTGTGCCTAAGTTGTCTGGCGACTACAGCCGGGTGCATATTTCAGGAATTGGCAGCTAACTTTTACTGTCAACACCTCGCCACCCGCCAAGGGTGAATCGAGGAAATGCCACTTGTTCTCAGTGGACTTTTGGCCTCAACGTGAGCCATTGCAGCCTAGCTTTAAGAGAAAATCTGGCCAACTCTTCCCATTTACAATATTATGAGGAGTTCGAGAATTCTGGACTTTTAGAACCTGCCAGAACCGTCGCAATGGCGAGTTCCATCAAACAAGCGGTGCCGTGATTGAGAATCTACATCGGCACCAAACGACATCATCAATAATTTTGTTAGTGCCAGTGCCCACTGTGAGCGCCAAACAGAACAATTGATTACTTCGTAGCACTGATAATTAGTGGGGCGGGAGTCCAAGAACCTCCAGTTGATCATTCCAGATTCCAGGTACTTCGTACTTCGTGCTACAACTATGGCAGTTTGAGTGCATGGAGAAGATCAACCCAGCCGTCAACCAATTGTGGATGGCTCAATGTCTCTGACTAAATCCCCGAACATCAGCCGACGTTGGTCCACGTTATTCGCGCGGAGGCTTCGACACAACCGGCATTGACGATATCGAATTTCGTCAGTCGACCCGAGCACGAGAAAGCATTCCCTTCGCGCAACAACCCGGGGCCTTGTCAGCGATCGACACAATAAGCAACAATGCTCGCCCTACGACAACGAGCCGCTCGCGTAGCATTGCGGCCGACCCAGTTTTCCGGGGCGACAAGACGATATGCCTCGGGCGGACACCACCATCACGAACACGCCAGTGCCGACGAGCCACTCGGGGTAAGGAGAACCCGGTTCATATTCGATCCGATGTGCCTTTTACGCACGGGATAAAAGGGGGGATGGCTTCAATTGAGCAATTGACTAACCGGCTGCCAATTTTTTTTTTCTTGGGAACAGACTGCCTTCATCGTCACCATTGCCGCTCTACCTGCGGGCTGCCTTTTGTACCTCGCTGCCCGCCGAGGCGAGAACGGAGAGGAGCCCGCCCTTACGAGGTGGCTCCGGAAGTACCAGAGCTTGAACGAAGTCTGGCTCGAGAGGAATACGCTACACTCCCAGGCCGTCCAGCAGGCTGCTGCCGATAAACTGCTCTTCCTTACTGCTCCCAGGTCCACCAACTACGAGCTCCGGTTCCCCGAGTACGTCACCCCTGCCTATATATCAATACCAAGCATCATTCTGGCTTGCGTCGTAGTGTATGGAAATTTTCTGACTTGTTTTAGGATCATTCAATCCCATTCGCCGAGAAATGTCGTCGCCGGCTCCCTCATCAATATCGATGCGGTAACGGAACGTTACAGGAAGCAGCACTACGAGGAGGAGGAGCGCAAGGCGAAGAAGCTTGCGGCTAAACAACAAGCGGAGGCGGCAGAGAAGGCGTAAAAATGAAGAAGGGGAGAGTGGAATATGACAGCTCGACCTGAGAGAAGGAGCAGGTGTCCTGTATTACATCAATGCAATTACATACAATTTTTTTAGAATCGAACCTGAGTAAAGGCAAGAGTGTTCCTTGTGTTTTACCCATCCGGCCTTCCTTGCCTCCTTGAGCAGAGAAGCTGCACCTTTCATATCACCTTCTACTTACTCCCTCCCAGCAGTTACCAACCTCAACCAGTTCTTGCAGCATCAATCCATCTTGATTGATAGAGACAGGCATTGACTCGAGAAATTTCCCCCCTTTGTCTATCTATCTACCTTTCATTTCATACTATCACTTCTTAACCTCTGCTTTAATTATCTTCTGCCTCATCGGACTGACTCTATTCTACTTGATCTGCCCCTTCCATTATCCTAGCTATGCCAAGTATTACAGCAAGCCATCCCAAACCTCAGCCTCATCACCATTCCTCTTTCCATATACTTCAGTGATGGCGTCAAAGTCAACCAAGGACTCTACAGGAGAAGGTGGGAGCTCCAGGCCACCATCTATGGATGGCACGGATGTGAGTTCTCGGGTGACTGCTGAGGATCAGAGCAACGAGGCGGCCCCAGCCAGAGAAAGGCCCCAGGCACAACCGGCACAACCAGCACACCCATATAATCAACATGAACCTCAACATGAACAACCAGGGTCAACACATCTATCAGCTCATGTTGGCTCTTTCAGCCCCAGAATTCTCCAGAACATTATTGACTGGACTGGCCAAATAAGAACGACTATTTGGGTAGAAGAGGATTGCCCTGAGTCCGACGTGATTTTCACCCCCTTTGTTATTGCTAGACCTGCAGAAGAAGATCCAAACCTTGCAAGGAGGAAACGCTTCATATATCTAGATTCTCTGCATGGGCGCAGAACAGCTCCAGATCTGAGGAGCATTCTTCGCCAACACAATACGAGTCCTCGACTGCCCAAACCGCACAAGCGCCCGAAGAGTGCTCGATCCGCGAACTTCGCCTCCGTTTACCGGGGCCAGACACCGGTGAACGAGTCGGACATTATCTGGACAGCTTTGCGGCCGCCTGGGCCAGTGCCCGAATCGGACGATGCCAATATGAATGAGGAGCCACCAGTTCCAAGAGAGATGACGGAGAATGACACGAACTCGGCAAGCTTCCATCATCTCATGATGCGTGGACCCACGGCCGCCTCTTATTCTAGGACTCAACCCCGTCCAGAACAACCCAAGGCGCATTCTTCAAGCCTACCGGGAGAAGCTAGCACCTCAACAGGCGAAACGTCAGAGCCGTCGCGATTTGAGACGCTGGCACCGAGACCGCCCACTCCACCGTTGCCCTCCCCGCCACCAGTCAAAGCCTTTAGAACGTTCATCCTGCCACCCGATGACATCCCGGTACAGGGAGGTTCAACCTCAACCCAACCCTCGGCTTCCTCAACATATCCCCCGGATCACCCGGATCCCCCAAATACCCAACAGCCGTCTCTCACATCTTCGGGTGGTGGGCTGTTTGGAGGAACCGTGCAGACACAGGCCTCGCACTCGGCTCCCTCAAACCTCCAACAGCCGCATCATACGTCTTCGGTTCAGACGTTTGGAGGAAACTCGCAGACACAGACCCCGCGCCCTTCTTCCCAAACGCCAGGGTCTTCTGCTTCTCCTAATAGAACAGATCCACCCCTCCGTATAGGCCCGACACAGCACAAAGGCCGTGGACTCTTTGCCACTCGATCCTTACCGACCGGCACCATTATCGTGCGTGAGAGGCCACTCATCGAGGAGCGACATGATCTTTTGCCTGGCGGCCAGCGCCGGATACGAGGCTCTTAGGAGAGATACTCACTAGCGAAGCAACGGCGAATTCGGTCCGCATTCCCTATCCTCGCGGATATCCCTTCTCGAAACCTCGTGGAGCATCATCGCGTCACACTTGAGCGGTTCATGACGAACTACTCTTTCCAATATGGCCAATATCAAATGGGCCACGTCTACCAGTGGATCTCTGTCGCAAATCACTCGTGCGTGCCGAATGCGAGTGCCGTCGCCGGGCACCCCGGAACGCTTCGCGCATTGAGGGATATTGCTGAGGGTGAGGAGGTCACGATCATGTACACAAATGGGAACCTGAGATTTAGGTGTCGATGCGAGGAATGCACTAGAAGAAGCCAGTCAAGGCTTAGGGATCGCTTGAGAAGCAGCGAGGGAAGCGGAGGTGTTGTCTCGCTATTCGCGGGAAGGTCAAGGAGCAGGAGAAGGCGGGACTCTACGGAGGAGTCTTCAACAATTAGCGAGACTCCGCCTACTAATCAGGCGAGATCCAGCAACCAGCAAACACAAGACCAACAGTCACACGAGGAAAACGTCGAAAATCAACAACAGCAAGGCAGCAACCAAGAAGGGGAGCAAAGAGCATCGGAGGCTATACGGGCCTCTGTTTGGCGTTTCTTTGGCTGGCGGGATTGAGTCGTCTCTTCGAATAAAACATGCTTGCCTCTGGAGTGAGTAGTATGAAGTTAAGTCAAGGATGCAGGGAGCGAAACGGCGACCAATAGCCGACGGAATCCATTTTACTTGCACTAGTAGCGGCCGCAGTTTGGCGAAGCGCATGGGGGAGCCTACAAGATTCATGTAGAATAACACAACAAGCGAAAGAAAAAAAAAACAAGCGGCTCGGAATAAACTTGCTGTATTCCGTGGTTCCTGATATCGATAGAACTCCCTTGTCAACGAAGAAATTTCCATTCGCCCAGACCGCCCCTGATCATGCATATGACGTGGAAGTTCATATAATTCCTGTGGCTGACGCCGTCACTAAACCCTGACAATTTTTTAACTTTCATTATCCACCCGGCACACCGTTTATTTGAGAGGAATGAAACGCGAAGAGTGGGTGGCACCGATACCGGGGCGACCGTGCTTGACAGGCTTGCTGTAGAATGGGTTAGAGAAACTTGTCACGACTCCGAGAAGGCCAAACACTGCGTAGGCAGGAGGAAGGCTCCAAAAACAGCGAGACGCTGGGAGGAAGCGGGGGTTTCAACGTACTAAGAGATGGAGAACTCTCCGAGGTAGTGGCCAACCATCTCAGGCTTGATCTCAACCTGGTTGAATTCCTTGCCAGAGTAGATGCCGATGACGCTTCCAATCATCTCGGGGACGATAATCATATCACGGAGGTGGGTCTTGACGAGGTCGGGCTTCTCGTTGGGCTTGGCCTCCTGCTTGGCCTTCCTGAGCTTCTTGATCAGACCCATGGGCTTGCGCTTGAGACCGCGGTTGATTCGACGCCTGGCGCGGGCGTGGACGAGCTTGCGGAGTTCATCGGAAGAGAGGTCGAGGAGACTGGAAAATTGGAAGGGGGGAAGAGTTAGTCCAAGAGCCCTCACGTCTTTGACACCACCGAAAAAGCCTTGTCGACACATCGAAAGATTCCCCTCGTCCGTGGTACAGTGTCGGATTTGCTCAAAACGGGTGATCTGGAAGAAAAAGAGTGTACATACGGCTCGAGCTCAACTCCCCTGTAGGAGAACTTGCGGAACTGTCTTCTCTTCTTGATCTCGGCAGCCTCCTCAGCGTTCTATATTCGAAGCAGACACGTCAGTTCATTATCTCGCTAAAAACGCTGGATAGATTCCTCGCCCGTTCTCGAAGGCACATTTCGTCATGTCGAGTCGAAGGGAGGGAGCTGTTTCAATCGCGGACAGCTGGGCAGGAGAATGAGAAAAACGTACGTATTCGTCGTCAGCCATGTTTGCGGTTGTTGAGAAGACCAATTCGCTATTCGATGTGACTTGTCGAAGAGCGAACCTGGAGGCAGTTGTCGATCGTGTTGGTTGGTAGTTCGCTGGGGAGTATGTGATGGAAATAAAGTACAGCCAGCAACCTTGATAATGAGAGGGGCTCTCAAATTTTGCCGTAGGGTTTGAGTGCCCTCCACATTGGCGAGGGCCAGGATGCGGTCATCACGTGAAATAGATTAGTCATTATCCACGAACTTTGAATGCACTTTCCTGTGCTCCCAGTTGTGCAAATCCGCGTAAATTTCGGAGGGCACTTCCGAGGATAACCCGATGCTGTCAATCATCAACTTCATTCAATCGTTGGAACAGAAGTTTAGGACGAAATGATGGCGTTCCTGCCAAAGCAGTTTCACGAGCCTCTCTAGCTGTCGCCGAATTTGTTTAATACCCTCGCGCAAAATTTCGCATTAGGATGGTTTGCTGGTTTGCGAGTGCAACAACCATTTTGCTCCCCACGAATTTCCATATCAGAGGATGATAGAAGAGCGATGCGAACTTCGCAAGTTCGTCTACGAAGTAGAGCCGGGATTTGATGTGGTTTCTGAACGCTTGGGGTTCATTTGTTGCTATATCCATGATCTTGTCGTGCTCGTTTTGGCCCATGCGGCCTCGAGCTTCCCACGTTTCTCCCCCCACTGTTCAAACTCCGTGGTTCGAGTGAAAATCACTTGGCTCGCGGTTGTTGCGTGCCGACTATGCTTGCTGCTCTGTCACAAGGTTGTATTGGGGCTTTACTCTGGCGCTCTTGGCGTTGTTCCGAAGTACGAATTATGACTGCACGCCTCTTGGCCTTTCGCTCCCCTCATTCCTTTCTGCACTTTCGACATTTTTTTCTACCCTTCGTTTTCGCTTGTCATGAGACGGTCAATCGTTCTAGGCGCTGGGCGCTATGCGCAAATTGTATCAGGTGCCACGTCGCAGAGGTGTACTGCTTCTCTAGAACCATGCAAGAGTCCATTCTCTCGAAACAGCTCCGAGCTATGGCCATGGTGAAGATGTGCCCCCAAGGCGCTAGACTGTGGTTGGCCGTGTGGATCTAGCTTCCGACCACCTCATGCAGGCGCGTCGCAGCGGTAGTGTCTCGTCTACGCTGCAACGTACGTAAGTCTTCTCCACGACACTAGAGGGGACGACGACCATTATACTTCGTACAGACAGAGCAATTCACAGACGGCTTTTCTTTTCATGGCATCTCCGGCTCGGCACGCTTGATTTTTTTCCTTTCTCGACCTGGTTCTCATCGGCAAGGCCAAGACCGGAGGATTGGCACAATGTGGATATGTCCATTCAAGCAAGTGTTCTTGGCGCCCGGTTCGTTGACCAACAGCCATTGATCAACGAACTGGGGTCACTCGCCTGATATCATTTGCCAAGTCCCCCAGGAGAATCAAAGGGACCATAAGCTCCAGTGAAGTGGAATGCCCAGATTGTCAGCACTCGGCCTTTTTTTTTTTTCTTCTTGGGAGAAGAATCGCCAAAGAGAGGACCCAAGGCTCCCCATGTTTGCCCAGATTCGTATTTCTCTTTAAACATCTTCTCCCGTCTATTTACAGCAGCTGGGACCGTCTCTGTCTTATTACCCTCTCTCCCCCCTCGCCTCTCACCATTTCGCTCCATCGAGTCGCGTAAGATGTTAGAATTTTAACAGCTTTAGCCTCCGTGCGTCCATCCCATGATGCTTCCTAGCTTCGTCAATGCCTCGAGAAATCCATGATTATTGGTAACTGTGGGAGACGACGACCCTGACCCTGGACTTGTGTATTTCTTCTTTTTTTTCCCTTCTCCTTTTTGCGCACGTGGAATTGGTAGTTGAGAAACATCAGCTCGAGGAATAAGCCTTCCGAGACACATCCAAGAGACAACTCCTAAACATCTATCAATCCTCAACTCTTCACTCTCTACTCTTCCCCCCCCACCCCGTTCCTGTACTATACTCTCGGATCGAATGGCTTAAATCGGCAGACAGAGGAACTGCGCATAAGGACTCGTTCCGTCCACCGCCATCTCCCAATCGCGAAGCTCCCTTTCTGCCCCCCGAATCCTCAAAGGCATGGCACCGAACACCCCCACGCCGTCAACAACAGCAACACCTCCGACGGCCAGCTCGACAGTTAGCCCCACCACTACCAGCTCCCCGCGCCCGACATTCTCGCCGGACTTCACTCCCGCCCTCACAACACCTTGGACACGGCCCGAAAAATGCGGCTATACTTATGATGCCGACCACCTGCCCGGTGCCGGCACGGCACTGACGGCGTATCTTGACAGGTACATCGAGGAGGATGCGACGACATCATCGTGCTATCCGCCCGGCATGTTCGAATCGGGAAACTCTGGGACGTTTAGTCCGGCGTCTTGTCCTACCGGTTGGTATACCGTTGATAGCCCTGATAAAATGGACTCTATACCAGCATCGGGGAGGACAACTCGTACGTGCTGCTCAAAGTATGTGTGATCCAACGTTGTTCTTTTGCCAAAGTGTCCCTCCCTTTTTTATTATATTCCCCGAATTATTTTAATATATATCCCCCCCCAATGTTATTGTAGCTTGAGCACTAAGACGCCTCGTTCGCAGACAATTCACCTTAAACGGAGACTTCTGTGAAAAATATATGGCGACCGTCATCGCTACACCCGTTCAATACATTACCTCTGGACAGACCCCCACCTCCGTGAGGCACATGAGCACCTACCTTGTCGACGCCTCCATCGCCCATCACCCTATTGTAATTCTCTTCCAAGAAAAGGACCAAGAGGTCCTTGGCATCTTTGACGACGACGAACACATTGTGGATCCCGACAACTCGTCCCCAACCCCTAAGAGTTCCCCCGACAACCTTCCCATCGGCGCCAAAGTTGGCATCGGCATCGGCACGGCCGTGGCTCTATCTCTACTCCTTGGTCTCCTCTTCTGGTTCCTCAGGCGTACCTCGCCCAAACCCGCGAAGATTTACCCTTCCGGGCTTCACGGGACGTCTAGTTTCGAATCCCGGCCCGGAAACCGCTGCAGGAGCTCTTCGTCCTCGCTCGGCACTACTGGTGATCCGGAAACCGGAGAAATGAGGTTCCAACCTCGACAAGACGTCGACCCGCCTCCCGCCTATGAACCGTCGCCGCAACGGAATAGCATATCAAGGCCATCGACAAGCGGTGGTGGTGGCGGCGCACACTCACCCGCCGGAGAGGAATTAAGAGCGCTAAAGGAGCAGCAAGAAGCGATACAAAGACGAATAGAGCAATTAGAAGGGAGCGCTATTACAGATGAGACAAGAAGGGTGTCTTGAGAGAAGAACTATATTACCAATCTATTGGTTTGGCATTGTATTCAACGATTATGATTTTAAGGGAAAGATAAAAAGGTCAGGAAACGGCGAGGACATGATACCACATACCAAGAGGCGCAAGCGCTTCTACTTGACACTACTTTATGACATAGGCCTGTGATTTTTACACTTTTAGGATAGAACATTATATCAAGTTGGTTCAGGATTTTATGTTCGGCCTTCCATCTGAGATGGTAAATATACACACATGAAAACAAGTTGACCGTAGTGCACCCTGCACCCAATTCTTTCGGATTCCCGATACCATATACCATATACTCGTTACGCTGCTGCGATGCTCCAACTCTTCTTGGCCTGTCGCTACTAAAAAGGCAGACAGAGGACAAGGAAATGAAAAAGGAAGAAAGAAACGAGAAACGAGAAACAATCATGCAATTAGCGTCCGAAAAATCAAACTGCAACACCCTACTCTCCCACCTCACCCGGTTTCCCCCTTACTCTCCCTTTTTACTTGGCTTATCCTCAGCCACTACCTCCTCCTTCTTGATGATCCTGCCGAACCGATCTCTGGGCTTCCGCTCCCAGCCCGTCGAGAAGAGTCGGCCCATTTCAAACCGAGGCAACGGGTGTGCCTCGGTGTTAAATACAACCTTGTCCAGGGGGAGGAGGTCATCGGGGGAGAACAGGAGATAGAAATACTTCAAGGTCTCGGCCTAAAGTTCCACACATTAGCCTAGCTCAAGACGAAGGACAGAAGACAAAGAAATAGGGTATCGATGCGCTCGAAAAGAAAAAAAGGGTGGAGAGAAGGGCGTCAAACTTACCAACCAGAAGCTCTCCATATTATCCCTCGTCACGGGCGGGACTTTATTCGCATTTGTCAAGCTCGTAAAGCCCCCGCCCTCGACGGCCGTATGTTCCATGAAGCTCATGAACATCTCCCAGCCCCACTCCCGGTACTTCACGTCGCCCGTAATGCGCCACATGTAAAACAGGCTCTCGACGGTCTCGGGCCTCTGCAGGTTGTGCATGTCCGCCGGCTTGACGATGAAGTCCGCTCGCCAAGGAGCGTCGGCATCCGAAGAGCTGAGGACGGAAGGAGGGGTCGGGTGCGCGGCGCCTTCGGACAGAGGGGGTTTGCCGACGTTGAAGTGGGTGATTTCTGCGGCGAGACCGGTGGCCATGTACTTGTAGGTGGCCCAGCATGTGTGGGTCAGCTCGGCGGCCAGCTTGATGTCTTCTTCGTCTTTGCGTGACCAGGTGGCTAGTTTACGGGCTTCGGATAGGGGCAGGCCGCCTGTGGCAGCGAGAGCGATGGTACCGGGCATGAAGCAGACGAGGTGGTCCATCTTGGGTGAAAGCGGTGCGTCGAGACCTTCGGGGCGCTCAGCGATGATGGTGAAGCCGGAGGGTTCGGTGTAGGTGATGAGGTGCCTGCGGACGCCTTCGAGGGCTTGAGACCACATTTCCTCGTAGATAGGCTCTGCCTTGTTCGTCTGGAGGTATTGCTTGATAAGGTATTCGTAGTAGGAATCGCCGCGACTACCAAGGCGCACGTTACGACCTTTGAACTTGCCGGAATCGGGATAGATATAGATGGGCACGAGACCATCCTCGGCGCCGTTGTCGTCGATGACCTTGATGACCTTTTCAACCTTATCCCAGTAGAATTTCTCTCCCGTGAGCTTAGAGAGATACTTGAACTCGAGCTGCAGGGTTGCGGTTTCGGCTGTTGAGGACGCTCCGTTATCCGCGTGCGAGGGGATGGGTTGCAGTGTGCCGAGATTGACGCTCGCAAAAGGAACACCCGAGTCAGAGTCGAAGGCTACCATCAGGCGGTCGGCAAGATCCTTCGCCTTCTCAAGGTACAGATCCTCGCCGCCTGCGTCCTTGGCCACGGGCGCCATGTTAGGGAATTCGGTCGATAAGTAATGCGCAGACAGCAAGCCACCTAGCATTCGAATCGTCGTCTCGAAGGTGTTGACGTCCTGGTCCTGGTCCCACGTCAGGGTGTCATGGAGCCATTCCCTCGCGTGGCTGAGCCTCTCCGTCTGATTCATAATCATCATCGTATCAAGCGAATCAATGATAATCCATCCAAGGCCCTTCGGAGCCATATTCCTTCGTCCTTTCGACACGGGACGGTACTCATCGTAGCCTGCGACGCAGTAATTCGTTAGTCAGTGGTATGCTCTCTCTTTCTTGGGCAAGAAAGGACGAGGAGAACCCCTCCAAGATGGATTGGAAACCAGGAAGAGGCTGTACTTACCCCACGCATATCTCTCATACGCATCCCAACTCTGCTCAAAGGCCCGCGCGACATGTTCCCTCCTCTTCTCCCAATCCACCCTTCCTCTCGGCGCCTCAGTCAACGACTTCCAGCTCCACACCGACGCCCTTCCTTCTCGTTCGCGCGAAAAGGCACCATTGAAGTACATGATGGCTAAGAGAAGCACCACGCCCAAAAATGCCATAACCCTCCTTCGTCGCCATAGCGGCCGCATCTTCCGCGACGCCGCGTACGTGTACGGCTTGTCCTTATACATCGGTAAACCACCGCGGCCTTCTAAGAGACCCTCGACTCTGTCTTGGACGTTGTGAAGAAGCGCGGAACCACGGGTTGTGCGAGAGGACATGCCGGACGATGTCCATAATTGGTCTTCGAGTTTGCGCTGGGGATTCGAGAAGGAGGGAACGTTTCGGGGGACGGAAAAAGCCATGGCTCGCGGATCGAGTGTAGCAAAGGGAAGGAAGAGTCGGGAAAGCTAGATATTCGAGAGGCGGCGGACCTCGCGCCAGCAGGAGGAGTTTGTGAGGAGTGCGATCAGTTGGTCAAAGAGAGGCTTCGCAGGTGAAGGTGAGGTGCCGTATCTGATGTCCGCAGTTCCCGAGTCTTGGAGAAATTAAAGAGTGCACTGCACTAAGCCATAGCTATCCAAGAAGGTAAGCAAGCACCAGGGGCCAACCTGGAGGAGAAAGACTGCAAGAATTATGAATTGGCACAGAGCATGGACTATGCAGTGGAAGTTAATTCTAGTCCTCTGGTCTTTCCCCTAGAGCTCGCCAAGATGGTTGTGTTGCATAGGTGTGTGTTTGCAGATGGAGGTTTGTCTCGGCACCAATGGAGCAATGGAGCAATGGAGTTGAAAGCAGCATGTTCTGTTCCACGTTTTTGGGAGGTATATATTACTTCAGAGGACTAAGATAAAAAGGTACCTACTACTGCTTAAAGCAGTCTAGCCATAATACATTGTAATCTTATCTTGTACAAGTTTGATCCTGGGTTCTGTGGGCGGTTCAAGTACCATATACTTACTAAGCTAGTAGGACCAGGGTCCTGGCGCAAAGTTCCCGCCAATGCCGCCACCTGTTCATTCAAGGCATCTTCAAGATGGAGAAAATAGATTGACTTTGGGGCTTCCATTCAGTTCTGAGAATCTAGCATGGCCTGGGAATTTGCTTCCTTTATAGAAAATTGGCATTAACAAGATAAATAAATGGGAATCTTTTTGAGGATGGTGTGAACTCTCCTATACAGTTGAAAGGTAAACTTCAATGTTGATCTTTAAATCTAACTGCCATTCACAGACTGACCGGCAGGTTATATTCACAGGAAACAGGAGACCAGAAAAAGAAGGACAAGTATCAAAGTGGAATGGTGGTTTTGGAAAGCAGGAACCCCCCCCGAAACTCTTGTAGCCATCTGTGATCAAATGAAAATAGTGAAAAAAAGAAGAGAAAAAAAGAAGGACACAAGAAGGTTAAAAAGAAGGTGGTGAGTGTGGAGGGCAATGATGCCGCCTCAGCAAAAGCCTCTCTTATATCAAGTCCTAATTCCTTGTCATGTCGTCATGTAACCGAATCAAAACCCTCCCAACTAGACGCCAGTACCAAAAGCCACCTAAAGATAAAACAAAAGAAAAAGAAGTAGTATGTCCAAGACCGGGCTTGCTCCCTTAAAAGGGCCCATCAGCCTTTTGTCGCTCCAACCCCAGAGGATTTTTGGTAAGAAAACGAGAATGAAAAGAAAGCGAACAATCATGCTTGTAGGGTATCAACCGAGAAAGAAACGCAAAAATGGGGGAAGCCCATAGAAACATGGCCATCAGTACCTCTACTGGGAGTAGAAGTGACCTGACGGTGCCTGGTGAGGAGAACTGGAGTAAGGGGAGATGGAGCCACCCGGGGTATAGATTCCTCCGTTTGGATCCATTACTCCTCCGAGGCCCACCGGCACCCCCATGTAATGGGTTCCGTCCTGGAGTCCAAGGCCAGCAGAGGCGGCTGGGTAGCCGTCTGCCACGGACCGCATGGAGAGCATTGCACCGTTACTACCAGCATCGATGTATGTGCTGGTATCGATGGGTAAGCTTTGGACCCGTTGTATACCCTGTACCGGATGTTGGAATGAACCCGGAGGTGCTTGCGGAGACTGCCCATAATATAACCTCTCGTGGCCACTGTTTACAGCTCCAGGGATGCTCGACCCAGTGCCGAGATCATTCTCCATTACATCCCCGCTGAACTGCCTATTGAGATAGGGTTCTTGGAACGTGCTGGGGGCCATCGCTTGGTTGACATTGAAATCGAAGCCTCCGGTACTGCCTTGATATGGTATGGAGACGGGTGCAGTTCCCATGGGTGAACGTTGATGCTGATGCTGCCCGCCATGACCACCAAAATCGGATGTGGGATATGCTGAGTGTAGGGCATCGTGAGGCGACGGGAAAGCGAAGGCCTGTCGCGGAGGCGCATCTTGCACGGGGCTGATGACAGTATCCGCGGAGACGTTCTTAGCGGCCACTAGACGGAGGGTGGGGAGGCTGATCTGCTCCATGTGCTTTGCCAAATGCACCGTGAGCTTCTTCCAGGACTGGAGCTGCTTGCCGCAGAACCTGCATGGCTCCTCTTGCGCTTTCACGGTGGTCTCCACGTGGCACTTCTCAACCTTTTGCCACGTAGGGTCGTTACCGCCATTCCTCTTTAGCGCCGCCTTGGTCTTGAACTTGGGTTCAGCGAACTTGTGCTCTCGGACAAGGTGCTGGAGGAAATTATCCCGGCGGTAGCACTTGTGGGTGCAATCGCCAACATCGCACTCCCACCACTCTAGATGGCGATGGCCTTCGTTTTCGTGCCGAACCCAGTCTGCCTTGCGCTTAAAGATCTTGGGATCCTTGCATTTCTCCCACGTGCATGTGAATGGTTGGACATCTTCGTGGACATGCTTGGTCCAATCCGAAGGCTTCTGGAATTTCTTGGCCTGGTAGCAAAGTTGGCACTCGATCTCCGCCGGTAGCGTCGCTGTCGGAGGCATCGGGATGTCTTGTGGAAAGCTTTCCTGCGTGAGAACGCCCTCAATGGGGGTCAGATCGTCGTCGGGAGAGGAAAAGCCCTCAGTATGGCGAGCTTCTCCTTTCTGGTCAAGCGGTATCGCGGAGCCTCCCAGAGCTATGCACAAGTGGGCGCAGGGGCACCTTGACCCCTGCTGCACGTGTTTGACTTTTGCATTGAGAAGTGCCTTGTATCGGACTATCTGCTGATGCGCAATGCGGTCGACAAGATAGCTATTCGGGTTTAGCGTCGGGTTCAACCGAAGGATGTGGGATTTGAAGCCCTCAAAATTTGGGGTAATGGAGTCGATCAGATTGCCCGACTCGACCGTCATCTCGGAATCTTCGAAATCGTATTCGTCGTCATCCTCATCCTCTACTTCCACCGGGACTGTTATGGCAGACGTCGCTATGGTCCCGACGGGGGGCCCTCCATTCTTCTTCCAAAGATCAACCAAACTTGAATTAGTGTTACTTCCGGACTGTAGTTTGGTATTGGACCTCGGAAGGTCCGACTTGCTTCGAGGCCGCCGGATGGGGTTCTTCACGGTCAACCCCCCAAATGGGCTTTTCGGAGAGGTGACTGACGTGGCGCTTATAGAGCCGCTGCGACCATGGACCTGGCCAGCCTGACCAGCCCCCACTGCAGCGACACTTTGGCCCATTGACAAGAGCGCTGTGTTGATGCTTGGTGTTGGCTTCTTTCCCCAGCTAGAGGATCTCGAGGGTGGTGCGAGGCGACCAACCGTATTGTCGTGTTTATCGCCCGCCGCATTGACGAAACCGGCCTCGTCATGATTGCTGAGAGATCTCTTTAAAGTCGCACTGGGATTTCGAACTAGCGACCGGAACCCATTCAGGAGCCCACCGCCGCTCGATTTACGAGGGTCTCGGCTTATGGTCAATTTCTTAAGTAGATTGCCGCTCAATTCAATGTCGGCATCCGTCCAGGCCGCAAGGCTCCGAGGTCTCGTTCCCCAAGTAGCTGCGTCAGAAATGATAGATGCATTATCTTGGCACATCCGCTCGAACTTTGCGATGGCAGCTTGCGATGACTCGGGCTGGTAGCGTTTACTTCCGTCAGACGCAATGGGGTGCATGAGGGGTGCATCAGCCCAGTTGCGGTTGGAGTAAATAATCTCAAGATCCTGCGGTGTCATCTCTCCGCCGCGCTCAAAGAAATAAGTTTGGCCCGGAAGGTGCCTATTCTCCGTCTTATCACCGAGAGGAATCTCGTCGTCTCTAATGTTCCTGGCAATTTCGGTTCGGTCGATGCTGATCCTCGCGGCGTCAGCCGGAACGGGTTGCTCTGCAGAGTTGTTATCGAGCCAGCTCGCGACCACTTTCTTGCGCTCCTCAATCTCCCGCTTAGATACTATGTCATTTACGCTGTCAATGGCACTGCGAGGCCGGTTCTCTGGGTCGAGACCTCCTTGGCCCGTGACGGGGTTCCGGAGCCAGTTGCCCCCGTCATCCCGGAAGGCACCGGGGGCATCGTTAGAAAGAGGCGACATTAGATCCCCAGGCGTGCTCCGCACCGACGGTGGCCGTACCGGATGATCCGTTTCAAATGCAGTCTCAATAGTGTGCGACGAGGGTAGATTATTCTTGCCCCAATCGGAGACTGTGACAAGCAGGCTCTGGGGTGGCATCACGGCTGCTGGCGGGGCTGCTGCCAACCCGTCGTCGCTAGACTGAGAACTACCGCTTGGTGTAAATTGGGAAGATCCTGGATTGAATGGGGCTTTATTGAAAGGCTTTTGAAGCTCTAGAGGTGAGACTGAGGTTGGTAGGGACGTAGGTGGAGGCGTGAATGTCCGCCTCCTGAGAAGCTGGGGAGAAGTGGCCAGATCCGGGCTCCAGGGGTAGGTGGAATTAGGTCCCTTTGGTAGGTTTACGGCTGGTTTTGTGGCGGCGATGCTCGTCGAGGGGTGGTTATTGGCGGAGAACGAGTTGGGCTTCGGAGAGAGGCTACTGGAATGGCTAGACGCTAGGAGGGACTCCTCAAGGAAGGTCGGCGTGCCGCCTTCGTGATTAAAATCGACGCCAAAGAAGGGATCGTCATCACCAAAGTCGCTCGATTGACAGCGATCAAAAGTTGAATAGGAGTTGGCAGGGGTGTCGATCTCGGTTTGGTGATTTGGCGAGGCTGAGTCACTTCGGTATCCGTGGAGAGGAGGAGATAGGTGACCGGTCGCGTCTACGGAAGCCGATCCGGGCGCATTACGGTGTGCGGACCCAGGCTGTGAAGAAAAGGAACTGGCGGGAAAGGACGTGGACGAGACGGGGATTGTTGTCGATGCCATGTTTCCAGCTTGGAAGAAACACCTGTTCTGTGAGGCCCGCGCCAAGGTATGGGTCAACAGCGGGATGGCGCAATGGACGAATTAGTAGAACTCCATGCGACAAAAGGCGCGGTGTCTACTGTATCTTCGCGAAATACAGCGAAGCGAGGCCCGGCGAAGGGGGGGTAAGGCGAGGAGGGGAAAGTTGTTGCCTATCACGGTGGGAGGGGTCGCGAGTTTGCGATATGCGACGTCGCGGATGGAACGAAAGCTGGTGAAAGCTGGTTTTGACCGAGCCAGAGCATGAGAGCTTCCGAAAAGAAAGAAAAGAAGAACAATACAGGCGGCGCGCAAGGAAGGATCGTGAAAATCGAGTTAGCGCTCAGGTTTGCACAGCGTTTCTGCTGGACCAAGTGGCGCTGGTTGAATGTTGGTCGGCGCTTAGGTTGGAGCGTTTCCGTTCGTCTGATTGTTCAAGGAGCCCACTTCTGCGAGGGAGCCTGTCGGCAGCTACAAAGCAAAGCTGTCTTAGCGCGTGGGGATAGAGAATCAATAGAGATTGAAGAAAGGGCAGGGAAAAATTAAGGAAGTGGAGGAAAGAGGAGAAAGTGGACAAAGTCGGCGGGGGGTGGAGAAGAAAAGAGGGAAAGAGAAAGAGAAAGAGAAAGGAAAAGTGTTCTGGAAGACGAGAGAGAGGATGAGCACTGGGGTCAGCCGAGCAAAGGCGGAGACTGTGAGGTGAGGCTATGCTAGCACAGGGTACAAGTTGTAAGAATGGGTCGAATTAAGCTCAGCAGCCTGGTGGATAGTAGACGGCGGATGCGGGCGTGGATGTGGATGGGACAAGGCAGCATGGGCTTCAATATTGACAGGGAAGACATGGAAGAAATCGGTCAACTTGATGAATCAACGCGCGGGAAGGATGGCGGCACTACAATTGATTGATCCATAGATAAAAATGAGTGTTCCATATTGCAGGTTACGCAGACCAGAAAGCTGGCGCCTCCCAATCGAAGACTGCGAGTGAGTGATGGAAATAACAAAGACAAAAAGAGACACCAACCATCGTGGCTTAGTCCAGGAACTAGACATTGACAATCGATACTTCCGCCCTCGGCTTCTCGCCGTCGGATGGGCGAGTACGCCTGAGTCCTGGGCTTGGTTGGGGAACTCGCGGTCAGCCCAACCAGACAAAAAGGAAAGGGAACCTCAGAACTAAACACATTGATAAATGAGGCGGCAAAGGGGCACCAGAAGATACGTATGTAGTACTTCGAGAAAATAGGGCGGACCTGTTAGGCGCATTGTCCGATTCACCGACGAAGCACACGACGCTTGCTGGTAAACGAACATTGAAACATCCCCATTCGACACTGGAGAGTTCGGAGCACATTGCTTGTTATCGAGTATCCGTGATCCGTCTGTGATACGTAGTCCGTGGTACTGGGATACTGGGATGGACCTGCTCGGATGCAGTCTCTATCTCAACTACTTCATGAGACTGTTCAACATCAAGCGCACTTGTAAAATGATCTAACAAAGTTCAGTCTTCCATCACACATTGCCAGCATCTGCCATTTCTCGTCAATTGTGTTTCGTGATGCTCGTCCCGCTTGTACGACACACTCTTCCCTAATAATTAACTACCCTGCCCATTCCGAAGTGGATTAGTGGTGAAGAAATAAACACACGGGATTCTTGGTTGGTCTGGGGCTGTGCTCCAAATAACGGGCAACATTAAACAGGTGCGGGGCAGTTGGGCAAGACCACTGAGCCCGTCTCGCCCTGGGAGTCTGTCTGTCCAATACCTAATACCTGAGGTACCGGACCAGAATTCGCCAGGCACTTACTTCGTATTATCCATTATATCGTCTCGTCTCCGTGAAAGCACTGAGGTTAGTTTACCAACCGACAGGGGCCTGCATAATAAGGCACACCAGACTACTTTCCCAGTGTCCAAAGCCAATGAACCCAGCCCTAGTCCTTGGCTTGCGAGGTAGTCTTCTTGCCTGGCTGCTCGCACTGAGATTAGGAGGAGAGGAGAGGAGAACCCGCTGCCGGTTACAGAACCACTCGGGTTTGCTTTTGATATCCCGCCATCACCCCATGGCCTGGGGCCTGGAGCGTTGGTGTTCTTCTATGAGGAGACGGTTCCAAGAGGTGCCTCGGTCAGTGAGGCGCAGTCGCCTGCAGCCTGAAGAACACACCCCACGCCGCACACCAACATTAACCCCCTCCAGTCAATCCAATCCAGAGATGTGGCCGAAACAGGATAGTTGTGAAAAGTTGTGCAAAAAGAAGTTGTTCCCGCGCCTCAGCCCCGCCACGGAATGGTATGTACTTCGTACACTACGTACTTGTACTAGTCGCAGAAGATGTGCGAGATGGCCCAGAGAGAAGACAATGGGAATTCACACCCAGGGGTTGCATCGCCACTAGGCATTTTCGACAGCACCCTTATCGCCAAGGCACACCCACCTCCACGCCCATTTCATATGGGGAAGCGGAAAGCAGAGTCAATAATATAGTCTTTCCCCTTAATATTCACCGCTCGCTCCATGCGCTGCCGCCCTTCCTAGCCCGAAAAGAGCAACGTTCGCGGTAGCGCCCGCTTGCTTTTCTCGACCAAGACAAGAGATCAAATGTTCATTCCTCCAGTTCGATATCCAATTGAGCAGAATTCAAACAGCAGAAGGCCGGCGAAATGATCATAGCGGCCCTCATGTCAGGCCGACACAAAGAGTCAGGATGGTCTTTCGGATTCTGCCTTGGCTCTGCTTTCCTGAACATGCGAGCACTCTGTTCGCCTTGCTTACCTCTCAACTCTTACTTCATGCAAATGCGAGTGATTGGTTGCAGAACCTCAGCCATCATCATCATTTGTTTTATCCTAGACGGACTTTACACTCATCTCATAGATTTCGTTTCTCGACAGCAACGAGCACAGAGCAGAGTGAAAGATGATATCTGCTCGCCTGCTTACTAAGAAGACAGAGGATAACAGTGCTCCGTATGAGAGAAGTGGACAATAATGGACGGATGGACTGAATGAACTAGTTTATCTTTAGGAATTGAGTTTGAATTTCGAACTTGAACCGGTGCCGAGCCGGGTCGGAGCAGGTGACCGCAATTGTCCCCAGGCAAGCCGGGCCTGATCTCCCTGGATGACGTGATCAGAGTGCTCAGGTACATCGTACCGCTAAACGCGGAGTCTCCTCTTCATCCCACTCTGGAGGACCTCATTGCGTGCAGTCTAAACTTCCCATTACCAGAAAACTACTCAATTCTCATAGCCATACCCGTGCTCGCATGCGCTCATTCATTGTTTGGGAAATAAGGCCGGATTCATTATTGGGACCTTTTCAATAGCCTCTCCTCGCCCGAAAAGGATTGCTAAAAAGTCCATCTCAGGCCCGGTCCTCTTGATCAACTTTCTCTCTCAAGGACCACTCTCTGCCTTTGGGCCCACCCCGGGCGGTACCCTGCTGTATTGCTCATTCACATCCATATATGTGGTATAATTCGACGACGGCGTCTGCCAGCATTAAAGAATCCTGAGTCAACTACTCGTCCTTCATCATGTTCCAGGTTCGTATCCTGACATCCTTGTCACCCGCATCCACCATCAACATAAGCTCACTCGTTGAAATGCCGTAGCCAAATCCCCAGGACCACATGCACCTCCGCTTCCACCGGGCACGGTCTGTGGTTTTAACTACTCAGGAGTAAGTAGTATCGGCCTATATTTGGTCGCCTTAATTGCGTATATTCTTCTATCTCGTCTGGGGAATGGTCTACTCTTCCCTATCCCCAGTGGCCAACGCTATGCTGAGTCGGTTCCCATGGAAACGCCCAGATCCGCCATGTCATAGGGAAACCTATGCCATGGTCATTATACCCATTTCATGGAACGAGAATCAATGAGCACATCTGATCCCCTGCCGCCATCCATACCGAGAAGCCCCCTCAGTATCTCTCGCTAATCGCCGAATCCTACCCGCATCAGGCTTGTTGAGATCCGAGCCGCCCAGCGGACCTTCGAGGGCGCGTACATGCGCACCGCCCTCTCCCAATTCTCTTTCTCCCTCATCATCCTTAAAATCTTCACCTCCGAGTTCTACGCCATCGGCGCTCTCTTCGCCGTCTACGGCGCCGCTGTCATGCTGGTCGCCATCTACCGCCGTTACGAGGGCAACCGCCAGTTCTTCAGCCACATGGAAACCGACGGCCACCAGACGAAGAAGTTTCGCACGGCGGGCAATAGCGTCGTGCTTTTAACTTTTCTCAGCTTGTGTGCCTACGTCACGCTCTTGGTTCTTACTTGGAAGTTGTCTGGCTAGGTTTATGCGCATGGGCGGGGACGCCAATATGACTTTTGCGAATATCTTCTTTAGCAGTCGCGGTGTATTTTTTTTTTTTTATGCCAGCATCTCATCCGTCTCCTCGCAGCCTTCGGGTTATCCATCTAGATGCATGCGTATCCTTGGTTTCTGGCCTGTATACACCTTAACAACTCTTTCTCTTCCCAGTCATTTCGTGGAGTACACATTCTACAGGTCCTGAGAGTAACAGACCACTTGATACTTGCTAAGCAGAGGAGATGTATGATCTCATAAATTTACTTCATTCCACGGTGTTAGATTGATATCAATGCTTCCCAGTGATACTTGTTGTAGGTGTTAGCGCGTCAAACCTGGTCAGGGCATATATCCTGAGAAGAGCAGTGTGCGTATTCCTTGCTCATAGCTATCAAGGCTCACGTGTAGAGCCTGGGGCTATGAAAAGGGTAGATCTTAAGCTAGCTATCATTACTCCCCACCGTTCTGGCATAGGAAAATGCTGGAACGAACGAACTGGAAACGCCAAGATGCTTTCATTCAGATTTCCACTGTCCGGAAAGTGGCCAACGCCTACAAACAAAATGCTCATTTTCGATTAATGCCTGGGGTGTCTGCTGGTGAACATCCACTTGACATGACCACATCGGAATCTCTCTATCAACTTCGAAACAAGAAATCGTAACACACTTATGCATTATTGATCTAACATAGAAGTAGCCAAAAAGAAAGGAGACCGAGTCTAACACAAAATCATTAAAACAGGTTGTGTGACAAAGGAAACACCCAACGTATACCCAATACCAAGATTGATAGAATGCAGACAGAAACCTCAAAGAATGCTCATATAACCAAACAACCCATGAAGATCTTTTGATGCCAACACGGAAACAAATACCCTCCAAGATGAACCATAAACAAACCCATATAGCCCCACCATATAAAATATATAAAGACAAAGTTGAAGAGGCGGCCGTTTCCACCCGATAATAAACCAGATATATGCTTTTGTTTTCTCGTCACCCTATTTTTAACCCTCGCTCATAGTACTTCCGTACGTACGTCATGTATACAACCCATAAGAAAACCAGTCGAGAAAAAAAGAAAAAAAGAAAAAAAAAAAATAGAAAGAAAAGCTTGAGAATAAGGAGAAGGGAGAGGGGGCAGGGAGGGGGTGACAAACGCAATGGAAAGTTATAATAGGAACGACGCAACAGGTGGATGAATAGATGGCATCCACATCTTTCCTACCGCATAAATGAGTCTTGTCCGCCAAATACCGGTGATTATTAACTCTCGTGCCGACTCTTCCTAATCCTTATGCGGAATGTTGGGGATTGGATACTGTGCAGTTCTCACAACTAGTCGTGTCGGTATGATCGCCTTCAGCGAGTGCCTCACCGCACAATAGACTGGAGAGCGGTTCACACGCAACCGAGCGCCCTGTCCAATTGTTGTTAAACTTAGTGCTGCTGGATAATGCGAATTCGAATGGAGCGGTTTTGATTGTTCGGTCATAGCCTAAACGGCGGAAACAAATATCCCCACTCGACGAATCCGACGGACCATCTCGGGTGCCATGCAGGATGCTGCGTTGCTTGGCACATGACCGATAGCTTTGGGGAAGCAACGGTCATGAGTCGTCCGGCAACTCTCTTTTGAGGATGAATTGGGCATTTTGAAGGAGCTTTGAAGGAGAGAGCATTGTCTGATCGACTGGGCGGGCAACACTATATTACTGAGCTCGCGCCACCAGCCATTCATTGTCGAAGGCGGGCCCGTGCTGGCAACGCGAGTTTCCTTTGAACCAAGCTTGCATCGGTTCTTTTCCGATTCTCTTTCATTTTTTCCCCAATCGCGACTGCCCAGAAACATTGACTGTAGCGATTGGTTTTCGAGGAGTAGAGATGCCGGCCTCATTCCACGCTCGTTTTCGCTCATCGCTGGTCCCTCCCTGGTCCCGGATATGCCTGGAATTGGCCGAGGAAGCTGGGGTTTATGGTTGCCGAAATTATACCCCGTTTGTTCATGGATTTCCTGCAATCGTCAAGTGATCGGAGAGACCAAGAGCCGCCGAGGTCCCCAGATCCGGGAAGACGCCTCCTGGTCTCTGACTCGTGCTATTTTCTCAACCCCGGCGGGCCAAATTATCTCGCGATGGAATGGGATTAAGACCTTTTGCTGTTTACGGACCGCTGTTGTAGAAAGACCACACCATTCTGCGTTGTGACCCCTGACTCAAACCCGTTATCCCCCCGCCCCCCAGCATCACCTTCCCCCTTTCACCGGGGAGGGTAGTACATACTTCCCGGGGCTTGATGGCTCTCTGGAGCGTGAACCTGTTCTTCGGTCGCAACGGGCGCATTTGAGCCATTTTCACCATATCCCCAGCCGCCATAGGTGTCACTGGGCTTCCCATAGTGATATTGGGGCTGCCAATTTCCGTAACTGGGAGGAGGAACGGCACCGGCTGACAAGGCTACGTTATGTTCCATGACGGTTCCTGTTTGCGTCGTTTCGACTCCTGGTACGGACGTCGCTAGCGGAGGAGGGTATATTTCGGATGATACTGTGGATGACTTTCTCTCGTATTGCCTGTTTGTCATGGACGAGTACTGGCCTGGCGTCTGCGTGCTCATTCCCTCGCCTCCAAATGACATCGAACGCGGCGGCGGCGGAGGATATGACGACCAAGGAATGTCTTCCCGGGGCGCTGACTCTGCGCTTACTGGGGCATTCCACCCAGCCGAAGTGGGCGCATGAGGTGTATATGGGGAGAATGAAGGCGTGATGGGCGATTCGTGAGGGTACCCCCTCCATGTCGCATTCAGGTCATTCGGTTTCGCCGCCGAACCTGGGCTTTGCTCCGCCGACATCCAGTTTGTCATTGGCTGGTTTGAGAAATCAAAGGGCCGACCTGTAGCAGGAGCACTCGCCGGCACTTGAACCATAGTCATTAGCAGCGCTATCGGGACCCTGGGCTAGCAAAAGGCCTTCGCTACTTACTCTTTCCGTCCGGCGAGAACGGCTCATTTCCTGTGGGTTTCATGGCAGGGGGTGCCATGTTCTGGATCGGCGGGTATGGCTGGTGGGGAGGTATCTCGGCGGCGGGATGGCCGCTGGAGATTGCGGGCGACGAGGATGCCGATGCGATCTTTGGCCCTGTTGATGCCCTGGAAGAGGCCTTGGATCGCACATCTGTTGGCGGCTGCTGGTCTACGGGATAGAAGCTGCACTCCTTTTTTAACCTGATGCAGTTCACACATCGACCCTGAACGTCGGCCGGAGATGGAATGCATCTAATTTTTCTTCGCCGGCAGTGACCTAGGTGGTGGCCGGTTAGCTATAGCGACTTTACCATACAGCCAGTCGGCGCGGAATACAACGAAGCTGTTGATCTAGCCACTTACCACATGCAACTGAGGTCCGATGATAACCCAGCTTGTTTCTTCGCTTCTCGCCAGGCATTCCCATGGGGACGTGTTCGGGTGCGTTTGGCTGGGATCGAACATTAGGAGTGGACAGCGACCGTTTTATTTTCATACTTGCTTGAGACATAGAATCTTTTCGGTCCTTCAAGGACATGGATGAGTCCTGCACTGGTCTCATTTCCATCGACGAGCTTGTTGGTGGCGGCACGTTATAGTTCGGCAGGTACCCGGTGTGCGGCAGGTCCATCTCGGCGCCGTTCGGGGGCGGCGGAGGCGGGTACTGATATGACATTATGGATGTCATGAGTTCGAAAGCTCGCAGTTTTAGAAGAGCAAGTAGGATTCTCCGACGATCCAACTGTCCATGTACTGAAGGATGGTGTTTCCTCGTTTGTGGAGTGCGCGAGGAATGAGTCTGCGGCCTGAGGCCTAGCGCAGTGGGTGGTGAGGTATGCCGAAGGAGTGAAAGAACAATCAAGGTGGTGAGGGGGTGAACGAGGATATGTTTCGTGCGGAGTCCCTTTCGTTACTTCAGACCTGTTCTGTGGCGAGTCACTGGCTGAGGGAACGGAGCGGCGCCAGTATCATTTCAAGAGACGCAGGCTCAAGTGAACCAAGGTACCCTGTACAACTAAAGGAACACAAAGCTTGGGTTGAAATCTGACAGGAAGAAGGCAGTACCCGGATGATAAACAGAGGAGTGATTATGGCGTCGGGGTTCACAAAAGACGGGACAAGAGTAGGAGGGCAGAAAAACGAACCAATAGAGTCGGAAGGCGAGGATGTCTGGCCTGGTGGTCTGCGGTTGACAATGCTGTGGCGGCAAGGTATAGGGTACGTGGAGGGGGCTAAGAGTCCAATATTTGGTTCACTGTGACAAGGTAATTATCCCTTCCACAGTCTGGTAGAGCGCAACCCTTGCTTCGAAGGCTAGGCGTTGTATGCCTCTCAACACCTGAAGCCTGGTTGGTTTCGTGCTTCCGTTTTCGAGACGCCAGAAAACGATACGCGGTGTGGCTGCTGGTTCTACTTCTGGGATTAGCTCTGAGTCCGGGGCCTGGGCTAGGTTTTGAAAGAATACGTGAGGGAAAGGGTCGTGATAAGAGCAGGCACTGAAGTGACATTAATGGCAAGTTGGGGAGTGAGGGACCGAAGAACCATCAGTATGTGACTCTGCAGAATATCTAGGCTACACGAGTCAAGAACTAACATAGGTTACTGAGGAACGTGGAGGACGCCTGGGGAGGGGGGCGAAGAGGTAATATGCGAGGAACCAAGGTTAGTGCGATTTGATGGGTCTATGGGGCAATGTACCTCTTCTTGCTTTCCCTGGAACGGAAAGACGGCAGAGATCCACCCTTCGCAGGCCGATAGCAACGCCGCACGAGGGCCGAAGGAGGACAGGATTCTCGGCGTCAACTTTGCTTATCAAGATCTCGTGTGAGCTGATTAGGTTTTATTTGTTAGGCCGGAATGCGAAAGAGCAGAGACGAGACGGCAATAAACGGTCGTGGACTGTTACGTGCAGGGGACGGCGCTGGCGGAGGAGGGAGGCGATGAGGTGGTGGGGGGTATCAGTCCGTTTGGCCAGCGAGAAACCGCGCAGACAAACCCGGCAGGCTACCAAATATGTAGGAGCGCGAGATACCAGCAACGGGTCCTATGTGGTTCAGGGATTCCGGTTGCGCCACCGAAGCAAGTGCAAGGACGTACCGCTAGTACGCAACAGCATGAACCCTTGGGAAGACTAGGGCCGGGAAAGGGGAAATTTTTATCAGAGCGACTGCGGCTCTAGATCGGATGGCTTCGACGACGCGTGGATTCGTCTCGGGTTCGTGTCTATACCTTGACCCGAATGGGAAGATTCCTGCGCTTTGCAGTCTAGGCTCTGTGGCCTGCCAAGACTTGGCTTGCGAGTTGTAGATATTGCTGGATCAAGGGCATCAAATCAAGCGCACTCCGCTTGGAGGTCGAACAGGTTGGGAATAGGACGGGGAGTGTGGAGAGTCAGGAACATTGAAAGGAGAAGGATTGCGGAAGAGATATGCTGCGCTGACTGAGGCAAGATGAAGTGAAGTGCCAGCAAGCGAAGAACATACAATCGGTAATGATATAGTATCTGGGGCAGACGCGTCGTAGTGGCGGGAGCAGGAACGTATGGGAAGCAACATGGTATCAATAACTGGGATGAGGTACCTTACCTTATAGCGCAAATGCCACGCTGCAGACACGAACCGCCGGAGAAACCTCGAGGGCCGGTAAGTAAGTTCGAGCGAGGTGAATGGAGATTGATGTTGGGACGGGTGCGCGGTAGCCCAAAGAGGATTTGTCCGAAGGAACGAAAACCAGGGCGGTGCTGATATTATTATGTGGTTGGTTATTTCTTTTTTTTTCTTTTTTTTTTTTTTTTTTTTTTT